>JZKD02S1796155.1:64440-99484 GCA_000966675.3 Picea glauca
CCTTCATTATTAAGGAGGTTTTAAAAAAGGGCGCTTATCGTCTGGTCAATTTTGAAGGGAATGTTTTGGCGGAGCCTAGAAATGGGCTCTACCACAAGAAGTATTACTCATAGAATGGTCACTGTGGGTAACTTTTTGTAACATATGTATAGTCTTTGTACTATTAATTTTTTACATTTCTTTTAAAACATGTTATGGACGTGTCATTGATGTTATCTTTCGTCAATATGGTAGATGTCAAGTGAGTCTGAGGTGTTCATTGGGTACGTAGATGGTGCTAGTCGACACACGTGGAGGTTTGCCTCCGCAGCTTGGGGAATCTTTACACCACAGGGTCAGTTGTTATCTTCCAGAGGTATATGCTTAGGTGACACCACAAACAATGTTGTTGAGTATAGTGCAGTTATTGAGTTTCTTCATAATGCTTTTTCATTGGGTATCTCTCGTCTCCGGGTCTATCTAGACGCTCAACTGGTTATGTCATAGCTAAACAGAATATACCGGGTGCATGACCCAACTTTACACTGATGATTCCTTAGGGTACGTCTCTTGGAATGCAACTTTGATTATATTACATATTTTCATGTTCCTAGGCATCTAACTCAAATCACAGATACTCTAGCTAATCACATTTTAGATTGGCATCTCGCTCACATATAAAAAGATCATGAACATAAACATGTAAATTCATTTTTGTACACATAATCCATACGACACAAAAAAGAAATAAAAATCATATATAAACATCATAAAATCCTCAGAGTACATAGATGGGCACAAGTGCCTCAAAAGTGGGAACAATAATGAGTCACCGGGGCTTATGCCCTCAAAACATATATACATATCAGTGCTTGTGGCACATAAAATTCTAAAGTCTGTTCAGGGCCTATGGGCCCTGTTATAATCATATACAGCCTGGTGCAAATGCCTAAACAATCGGACCCATGTCCGAGGTACCCCCACAATATGAGTCTGCAAGGAGGGCGGCAAGTCCTCTATCTCCTCCATGGGAACTGTGCGAGTGAGCGCAGTAAATTTCCGCTCAATCTGCCTCAGGACTCTCTCGGCCTCTCCTGCTGGGAGGTTCCCAGCTACTGTTGCTCCTCCAATGGCGGAAGCTGCAACTTCTGGCCATGGGCAACGCCTGTGCCATGCATAGTTGTTAGGTCGCACGAGTCCCACATCTGCATGCAATGAACGTTCCCCCATCAAAAACTCTGGTATACAAAAACATGATATATATATAAAAAAAGACATAAAAATTACATATGCAAACAAAAAAAAACTAGATAGGTGGAGACTTACCCATCTCGCCTCGCTCCCCACCAGGAGGCACTGGTATCGCTGGATCTCTAGAGAAGTCGATCCATGCGTAGGGGTAGTCCTCAATAGCTGGGATCTGCCGTGATAGCCAAGCAAAAAAGTCGTCCTTGAAGGCCTCTATGGTCCTTCCACCACCCTGTCGTGGAAGTAATGCTGCCCATCTGCATACTGCGGGGAACGTGGCCAAATGTCCTCGTACTTTCAGTCGAGGACTAAAACATGGAACTCTCTCGAAGAAAAATGAACACTGGATGGTCCCAAACCCGAAGTTCTTGTGTGTTCGTTGTCTGCAAGTTGTCAATTGACCTGTCATGCTCGCTAGTAGTGTGGTACTCCAATCAAAAATTTGTGCATTCATGCACTGGATTGCACAGTTCATCTGTGCGCGCGACGCCTTATGCACGGCTGCGGAGCCGGTAATCCGCCCAATGAGCGATAAAATAGTCTAAAGGGAAAGGTTGGTGATCCTACTAACGGGTACCAAGGAAGATCTCTGATCGGTCCCAGCCTCACAATACTCCTCTATCAACTCCGAGACTTTGCTTGGCCCCATAGGAAAAGTATGAAATTTGACCTGTTCCCCTCTCCTCGAGAGGCCAGTCAAAAAATAAACATCTTCGGTGGTGGGCACCAAGGATTGCCCCTCTATCATGAAAGCCTCTGCATCAGGGTGCCAATAGTCAACCAGGGCATTCAGTAGCCTTAGTTGCGCGTGCATAAATGGACACAAAAATAATTTCACTAAACCACACTACGTCAACACAACCATAACGTTCGGATCTACGGCCACAAACTGATTGGCGGCCTCGTGCTCCCTCTCCCTCCACTGAACATACATCCTGCCAACACAACAAATCAAAAAAGGAGGGCATCAGTACTTGTTTGAGTCAATTTTTCCACCGCGTGGGGGGTACCCGCGGCCTGTAGAGGCAACAGTCGTGGGTACCCGCGAGCAGATTTTTCCCTGAATACGAGTACCCGCAGGCTATCCCTAGACAACCTGCGTTTGCCTAGGGCCGACCTCTTTGAGGTCGAAGTCCACCCCCAAAATCAATTAAATGCAATAAACAAGACAAGGGAGTTTGTACTTACTTGGTCCAAGCAGAAGTCCATTTCGTCCACTGTAGCTCCCACAATCGCGATCTTTGGCAAAGGGGTTCTTTTGGCTCCAGAGTCAATTTTCGAATCAACAATGGTGATAATGAGCTGCCAGCTTCTATTTATAGACTTTTTGGCCTCTTTTTGTCACTTTTTTGGGCCCCTTTATCAGTTTCGTTATACCAAAAACCATTTAGAGTCATCCAGGAGTTATATGGGAGGGATTTGAGCAGGTATTGGGACAATTTTTATTGAGTTTCAAAAAAAAATAAAAAATAAAAAATAAAAAATATATATATATATATATTGACGGTCCATAAAAAAAATTCAAAAAAAAAATCAACTTGAGCATATAGGGTAGGATTTGATCCCGACTGTTGCATATCGTTGCCTTTTGTTCTTATGACATAGGATCGATCTCATCCGGTTGTGGCACGGAACCATCATATCTTCTTTAGAAGCATCGCAACTTGGTGGTAGAGCTTACCGAAACATGGATGCCCTAGGTAGGTCCTAGTTGCATTATGGTGTCCATGCCATTTCTAACAACACTGTAGGCTCAGGAGTCCATATAGTCTTTCCTGAATATGATTTTGAGCCTCATTCGCATGGGTCTTTTTCACTCTTTGTCTTACCCTCCAGACTCCCACAATATAACGGGTCTCCTTTTAAGCCCTTTTCAGACCCTCTAAACATGAAAAGATTGCTGAGTGATCTTGTGATCTTTCACGCTCGTTAAACTGAAATTTGAAGTCACGTCTGTCTGGCGGTAGTTTACCCCTTTTTCGGTCCAGATGGTCAACTATACGAACAAAGGAATACTCTATTGAATTTCCATTCTTTAGAAGAGTATCCTCAGGTAATATTTTATTCCTTTTTTGGGCCTGAGGGACTAAATCTACGAATAAGAAACCCCCCCGAAGTCCATAGTTAAGCTCTTTTCAGACTCCCTAAAATTGAAAAGATTGTCGAGTGACCTTATTCTTTCACACTCATTAAAATGGTCCAGAAGAACATTCCTGATGGAGTCCATACTTAAGATTTTTTCAGACTCCTTAAAAGTGAAAAAATAGCCAAGTGATCTTGTCCTTTTCACACTCGTTAAAATGGTTTTGAATTGACGTCTAGTTGGTGCTAGTTTACCCCTTTTTCGAACCGACTAGACTATCTTCGAAAAAGGTACCCTAATGGAGTCTCCTTTTATTCTTTTTCAGACTCTCTAAATATGAAAAATTATCGATCTTCCCTTCTCTGGGCTCATTAAAATTACATCGAAGGATGTTACCATTGTGTGTTCTATCAACCGCATTTGCATCCTTTACCCATCATCCTTGTAACAGTTTGTTTCTGCGTCTTAACACCTTTGGCCGCTGGAGGATTTTTTCCAAGTATCATTTCCTAGAACATCAATCTTGTCCTTGTGCCTCGAGCTTGTATGTTTGTTGTACTCATTCCTCCGTTGTAACGTAACTATTCCTTTATTCTTTTAGAAAAACTATTAAAAAGAACAAAAAAATCAAATATACCCCAAAAAGAGGATGGGAAAAGTATTTTCTTTATTGGCAGCATAATGAGACTCCCTTGGATAAAGCACATCTGTCTGTTTGATTCATCAGACTGTGGGATGTAGTACGACCTTAAGAAGCTTTGCTCGTTATATGGAGTTGTGTCCTCCACCGTTTGGTTACTCTTCCAAACATATGGAGAGTTTACGTTGCCTACTGCTTCGTAGACTTATGATTAACAGATATGTTGCCTGAGTCTTATCACTTGTCATGCTATTTTCCAAGGGAAGTTTGTCACTAAGCCTGAGTCGGCCCCTCTGCAATATGTCTCTTGTTCGCATACCCAGCCATCCTGAACGTCCAATCAAGTCTTTGTTCGAAATCACTGAAGCCTTCAGTCCGATCATCAAAGATTATCAAGTCCATAACCGACGAGCCGTTGAATACCTCTGGGTAGTGCAGTTGTACACTCATATTACACTCCTACCCGAGTTTTAGAATATTTTGAAGTTGTTGCTCGAGCTCTGAAGTACAACCATCAGGCCGAATCAGCTTCTGGGAGATGGATACTTTATATGTATATCTTTCTGATTTCGAGATGTAGCTCCACTGTGTATTATTCACAGCTACTCTTCATAGTTGTTTGACATGGATCTACAGTGTATTTGATTGGTAGCCATGGTTCTATTTTATCCCGAGCATGTGTATGCCCACCTCGGTGAGACATTTGATATTTTTTGTCGACGACACCTCCTGATTCCTGATTCCTGGGCTCACTCATTCAGCATATCAATACAGATTGGTAAAGAATTGGTAATTTATTTTGGCCATCAGATGCTCTTCTGACCTCACACATTAGGGGGCATCTGTTATAACCCTAATTTGTGCCACACATGCTTACCTGGCATCAGGCCAACTCATATCCCTTCCTTGCCAAAGCCATGCTGAATAAACTCTTGAAAATCCTCTTAAATCAAGTAAAACACGCCTTAAACTACTACTGCACACATTGGAACACTGGAAGGCCTACTACTGTACGCGTTGGAACGTTGGCTGGCCTACTACAGCCTGCGTTTACCTAACAAAGCACAAAAACAAGAAAGTTGCCAACGAGACAAAAAGATATGGGTCAGTTAACTGAAACTCCCAGCCATGCATGGCCAAGAGTAAACCAAAACCCTAGATCCTTCTAGCCTATAAAAGAAGGGGTAGGGGTACTATTTGAAAAAAGGAAAAAATATAGCAAAGAAACTCTGCCCAATTGTCAAATCCATTTGTCCCAACCCTTTAGCCTTTCCTCAAGCCTAAGAAGAATTCAAGAAAAGTAGTTGGAGGACAAAGAAGAGGAGGAGCCCAGGATTAGAATCAAGGAACGATGGCCGATATCTATCATTGTTGTAAGTTGATTCATCTTGAGATTAATAAAAGAATACTTTTCCCGTCCCAATGCATGAGTTATATTTGGTTTTTTTAATTTATTCTTAATTTCTAACCCTTAAGTAGAAAAATAGTATGCATGCGTGGTGTTTTTGTCTTGATTGCAGGTTAACTTTGGAAGGAGCAGCGTAAGTAAGCATACAAAGCACAATGGAGGATCTACACCAAACATTAGTAAAAAGGGTAGTGGGTCCTTTCCATGTTTTGTATGTGAAAAAGGGGTTTTATGTTTTGGGGTGATAGGTTAAAAGTGATTTCTTTAAGGTCATGATCTGCATGCAAGTCTAGCCCTAGCTTACTAGTCCATAGGTTATTGTTTCCCAACAACAGAAGAATAAACATAAGGTTCAATATTTGTTATTTCTATGTCACAATCAGATTGGGTGGAAAAAGCGAGGATAGAATGGAATCAAGATCAAGAGGTATGCGAGATCATTCAAAAACTACATGAAGACCCCAATTCAACAGAAAATGTTATATGGAAGAATGATTTTATATGGTATCATAATCACCTATACTTATGTAAGAATTCCCAACTCAAACAAAAAATTCTTCTGGAATTGCACACTTCTCCTATAGGGGGACATTCACGGTTCTTGAAAACATACCATAGGGTCAAGAAGGATTTTTTCTGGAAAGGTCTTAAAATTATGTTCAAAGTTTTGTGCTGGAATTTTTAGTCTACCAACAGAATAAGGAAGAGACAATCAAGACTCCAGGTCTCCTACAACCATTAGCTATACCAAGCCAATGTTGGGAACAAGTTTCCATGGATTTTATCACAGGTTTACCAAAATCGAAAGGAAGGACAGTCATCATGGTAGTAGTGGATTGAATAACAAAGTATGCCCATTTTTCTCTCAGTCTCATCCTTTTAAACAAAGAACAATAGAAAAAACATTCATGGAAATAGTTTAAAAACTGCATGGAGTCCCCAAGATTATTGTATGTGACAAAGACCCAATTTTTACAGAAAATGTTTCGACTAAATTATTTTCTTTTTTTTGTACTCAATTGGATCATAGTTCATCTTACCACCCTCAATCTAATGGGAAAATATATATTGTGAATAAACGTATAGAAGGATATCTTTGTTTCTTTTCACCTGATAAACATACACAATGGGTCAAATGGTTTCCCTTAGCGGAATGGTGGTACAACACATCCTTCCATACTTCATGAAAAATGTCCACATCTCTATCACTTTATGGACATCATCCTTCATCCATCACATCACCCTTGAAATGGAATACAAAGTTTCAAGCAGTGGATGACCAAATAGGGAACCAACAAGAGTTCCTAAAACTGTTGAAGGACAACTTGGTTATGGCACAAAATAGGATGAAACAACAAGCAGACCAACACTGCAGGGAAAGGGAATTTGAGGTGGGGTATTTAGTATTTCTAAGGATACAACCATACAAAAAAATGTTCCTCAAGAAACAAAATAAGGAAAATAAATTAAGACCCAAATATTATGGCCCATATAAGTTTTGCAAAGGATTGGAAGTATGGATTACAAATTGGATTTTCCTCCATACTCACATGTACATCCAATATTCCATTTTTCTTTCTTAAAGAAGGACATCGAAAACAAGATCCCAGTCCAAACAATTTTACAAGAGATCAATGAACAACAGAAAATGATACTAGATCCAGAAACAATCATTGAAATGAGAATTAAGCAGTTAAGAAATCGAGCAGTTACAGAGTACCTCGCCAAATGGAAGAACCTACTAGTGGAAAAGGCAACCTGGGAAGATGATTTCTTCATGCAAGAAGCATATGTGGTTAGACAAGTGTTGAGGAAAACACTTGTTTGAAGGGGATGGGCATATCAATTCCTAAACAAAGACCCATGATATGTGTAAAACCCCTTATTATTCTCTAGATATTGAATTATTGCATTTCTAGTAGGTCGGCTAGAACCATTCTTTACACCATTTCATTATAATTGTAACCCTTTGTCTCCTATATATATATATATATATATCAAGGAGATCTAGTATTAGGATCATCTGATCTCATATCATATTGTGTTGTGAATTTTATATATTGTAAAGGAGTTTTCCCCCTCGAAGTGGACTGGGTTTTATTGATTTCTTATCATTTTTAAGGCGTTGGGTCATAACAAAGAATATTTGTATGAAATCAATGTCTGATTCTGTGTACACAAATCAATTAATGAAATCACCATTTGTGTTAATTAAATGAAGGAGTGCAATGTTTCATTACTAAAAGAAACAATGGTTCAAACTTATACCTTTTGAAAAGTATATAACAAGACAAACAAGGTGAAATGAAAGTGTCTATGTGGTCTACATCAGAAGATCATACACAAGTGAAGAGTCCATGGAAGAAATTCGAAGATACTTATGAAGGGCGGGTTAAAGGTGGAGCAAGGAAGGACTAATGTCCTTTATTGATTAAAGTTTGAAAACAAGAAGTTGGTGCTTCCTAGGGTTGGTGCCCTAAACAAGGGAGTTCGTGTTTCCTAGGGTTGGTGACCTAAAACAAGGGAGTTGGTGTTTCCTAGGGTTGGTTCCCTAAACAAGGGAGTTGGTGCTTCCTATGGTTGGTGCCATAAAACAAATGAGTTGGTTCTTCCTAGGGTTGAATCCATGAACAAGGAGATTGGTATATCCTAATCATTATTCTATCTTGTATTATTGTATTGATTTTATATTCAAGTTTAATGTTGATGATAAATTGTTGTTAATAAGTTAAAATTATGAAAATTTAAAATAATTAACCAATATTGATTCACCCTCCCCCCTCTCAGTATTGACCAAGTTTCCAAAAAATATTATCTCAAAACCTCTTAATGCCATCCTGCACTCCTAGGGAGAAAATTTTGCTTCCCCATCCATCAAGTAATCTCTAATGAGATTAACATTAATCACAGTTCAACCCTTTTTTGTATGACAAATGAAATTTAAGGAGAGTTGGAAGATAGGAGGTCTAAACATGAATCGACTTATCCCGATCATGGGTATTTATGGTATGACATTACTATCATGTGGTCACCAAGCCAGGGTAATGGCTCTCAATTGCAAGACTCAGGAAAATGAGGTCTCATCACCAGGCAATCATTTCATTTCTATAGATATTTGTGAATGATGCTATCACTATCTGATTACCAAGTTAGGATAGTTTCTTCCATCTAATTGTTTTGTAACAAAGGGTTTATAAACTATGCATGTTTAACTAGTGGATCAGATAAAAGACACTAAATGGGTTAAAAGGTATCCTTGCCGATTCTATAGACACTTGTTGGTTGTAGTGGCCATCCCTATGATATTAGAAGTAAACTATAAGATAAGATCTTCTGGTCATCACAAACTTTTCCATAGGGTGTGTTCTGATGAAGAAGATACTTTGTAGGAAATTTAATCAATGAATAATAGTTAGAAGGTTATATTTTAAAAATCAATTGCAATTGGTTAAATATTTAAAAGGTTGACTTGTTAATGTGGTACACATGTAAACTCTCATTTTATCAAAATCCTTATCAGTTATCTTCTTGTACATGTAAATCTTCCATTATCGAGGAAGAGATAATTGCTTCATTCCACTATGTCGCCATTTGTTGGGATCCCAACAACTTCCCATAATTGTTAATAAGACATTAAGGGTCCTCATTAAAATCTTGGAAAAACCACCTTTTTCATTGTGTCTTAATTTTTTCTTGTTTGGGTCAACGCTATGACTTGTTGACTCCCTTCCTTTGATGTTTGGTGTGTTGTGATTTTATCGATTCTTTGGATTATTTGCATGATTTGAATATTTTGTTTCTCTAGATATTGAATGTGGTGTGCATACTTACATTAACTTCTTTGAATTCATTCCATAGCTTGAGTTGATTTAAATAGGGATTATTATGACCTTTCGTCAGTTTTGTCTTCAAAGAATTAATATGTTAATTGAACATTGTCACGTTTTTTCACGAAAATATTTAATTTTTAAAATTTTTTGATAACAAAAACAAACAAAAATTCAAAATTGATTAAGGAATGGATATGATCATTATCTCAACATTACAGGGTTTAAATGATCATATCCAACAATTAATTAAGTTTTCTATTTATACATTAATATATATCATTGGTGTGAATATATCTTTGTAAATATTTTTATTTAAATTTAATTTATATTATCATTTTATTCATTTTAATATATTTAATTACGTAAATCTAAATTATATTAATTAATGATTTATTGTTCTTTGTTTGTTTCAGGAGTTGCTTTTTTAGATTTAGATCTGGATTGTGATGTTTATCACTCATCCAAATATATGAAGATTGTTAAATAATTATCTAGACCATTATCAATAGACATGATAAATTTGGGTGAAATCTCAACTAAGTAACCAATTTATAATGTAGTTTATGGCCAACCGATGAAGAATATTGCAAAATAGAAAACAATTCACTTGCAGAGTCGGTCAATTTACGTTCCTCATGGGAAATTTTCTCAAAAGGTGAATACTTTGGGAGGAATAATTATCTCTTTAACAAGAAACTTTCCAGATTGGATTCATCTCCATCTCCATCATCTCCATGAGGATAACATCAAACATAGTTTCTGAGAAAACCAAGAAGAATCGTCCAAAACGGTTGAAAACCCATCTGCAAAAGAGGGAAATCTAGCTAATTTATAGGTTGTTTCGAAAAAATGAATATTTGTTGATATATGGGAGATTTAATATTTTTTTTTTCAAGAATTCATATTTTTCCTATAGGTCACTCATGATGGAAAAGGTTTTTTTTTCGGTTGATGGAGGATTTCAGATGGGTTGGGAAATATTATAAAAACTTGGATATTATTTTGTATAGAGCATGTGAATGGACAAAACTATATATTTTGTAGCATTGAACCTTGAATTTCTTGTTGAATTTCTTTAACATTGAGACAACACTTGTTATTATTATGTCTTCACTGATACCAGGTTGATTATTAGTGTGTTTCCTTGAATTTGATTTAGGAAATTTCTAATGAGTATATAATGTCTCATTTTTCAAGTTGTTTCGGGAAAATGATGTTAATATTTCTCATCTGTCTATTTTCATTCTTACTAATTCTATTATTTGAATTTAAAATCAAATCATTTTCTTATGATTTTCATCTACAATATTTAACTTGGTTAGCATATGATGTGTGTTCTCAGTTTATTAAATGTTTTACATCATTCATGAATGTTGCAAGTATGTTTGTTGATGTAACGTGATCGGTGGCAGATTGTTTCACTTTTCTGGACTCACTTGATTAATCTTTTGTTTGATATCAATATTTTTCTTTGATTCATGTCAAATGAAGGATTATTTAATTAATACGAAAGAGAAACAATTTGTGTATTATTTTTATCGTTGGCTAGGACATATTAATAGACATATTATTTTATATTGTATATCTTTGTTTTATTTAATTATTCACTAAAATACATTCTTTGCATACAGTTTTAATTTAGAGTATAATTCAAAATTAATTTTATAAATTCCATAATCTCTTAATTTCATTAGTTAATTTTTCTTCTGATGATTTTTTGAAGTGTATATTTGTATAGTATTGATATTTGTAAAACTTCATTGTAAATACAATTAACTTAAAATTAGTTATATGTATAAAATAATTAACTTTCATTATGTTGATATTATGGTAATTGCGGGAGATATTAACCTATACATGTAACTATGACGAGACTAGAATATTCCAGGAAGCAATATAAACCCTAAAACATTGGATAATAACCCTAGGACAAAAGTCATCTCAAGAGAATATTTATTATTGAGTTAATATCTTCCATAAGTAGAAGTCGTTCTAGTTAGGTTACTTGAAATACAATAAGTAAGAGGGTGTTAGAGTTCATTTGACACACTCTCTCACAACTGCATAAGACCAGTGGTGCAGAAGTCTGCAGTTGCAATCGCTGCAACTGGAATCTTGGTTTTGGATTGGAATTTCTCGTTGGTTATGGTTTGGAATTTATGCTTAGTATGATATCTCTAGAGAGAGGCATGGTACCTTGGTTGGCTTTCGGCTCTAGGGTTTTCTTATGGAATTATTCTCTTTGACAAGGTTAAGGTGCTCGAGAGTGGCCTTTGTGTGTATGTTTGGGTGATAATATTTCTATATTGTCTATGGTGAAACGAGAACACCTATTATTATAAAAGGTTATGGGCCCACACTATCTTCAGAAATTCTAGCCATTGGAATATAGATTAGGAGGATTTGCTCAATTACATTTGTAGTCGCAGTCAAAGTTTTTGCTACAACAATGAAACCCTAACCCTCTTGTTAAGGAAACTTAAGTGAACAACTTGAAATAATTCCTGGATAGCCTAGTGTGCCCTATGCTAGTGCACCTCTCAGTACTCTCAGCAAGCCAAGATGTCAAGTTTTAGTTTTTGGTCAAATTCAAAGGTTAACCAAGTCAAATAAGTCATGAATTACTCTATGAAGTCAGAAAACAAGTTAGAAGGGGATTCCAACTTCAGATCATGGAATAAAAGGATTGACCTGATCCTTTCCAAGAATAAAGTGTTGTATATCGTGAAATCAAAGATCATGGAACCACAGTTTGAAGTGGGAAAAGAGAAGGAACCTCATAATGTTGCAGTTATGAATAAGTTCAAGGACAATGACATCAAAGCTATGAGTATCATAGTGGACTCTATAAAATACCACTTGATACCCTGCATCTCTCATCTTGACTCATCTAAGAATATGTATGTTGCCCTAACTAACTTATTCTCAGTTAGAAACATCATACAAGTAATGAGTCTAAAGAATGAGCTCTGTGACATGGAAATGAATGATGATGATAAGATAACATCATACTTTGTGATAATCCCTAATTTTAGAGATCAACTACAAGCTATTGAAGAAATCAATTCAGAAAATGAACTGGTAAATATAGTACTCAATGTCCTTCCCAAGACACGGGATTCATATGCCTCAAGCATGAACACAAGAAATGCATATCCCATATTTGAAGAAATTTGGACTTGTTGTGCACAAGAAGAATCAAGGACTAATGAAAAAGAGAAATACCAAAAGAAATATGATGATCAAGCCTTCACAACAAAATTCAAGAATTTCAAGAATAAGAGGAAGTTTGGATTAAGGAAGAAACCAAATTAAGAAAAGGATATGTTAAAACTACAATTCTGCAATTGTCAAAAATATGGTCACTACACGAACCACTATCTTAAGTTAAAAAAGAGGAAGGAAACAAACGAAGAAATAGTTGTCGAAGAAAGGGAACCCTCAAAGAAATCCAAACAGGATAAAACATACTTCTTCTTCTAGTCAAGGTAACAATATTCTTCTATAACATAGTTCTTGTACATAACATGTTTACATAGTGCATATACATATCATGCATATCTATTTATTAAAATAAAATATGGCTAGTGAAACAATACCTATGAAATAAGGATTAACTACAAGAACATGAAGTACGTTGGAAAATTCCTGAGGAATCTATTATATAAGTAACAACTTCCAGATAAGACGAAATCAGAATCAAACTTGAAGAGACTAGAAGGAGTGAAATAAAAAAGAAGTTAGTAATCAAAAGGAAATTATTATAAAACTTGTGACACTTTTCAGAAGGAAATAAGGATGCGGACAGAAGCATGAACGCTCTTAAGATGGAGGGAGTTGATTACATAATTCCAAAAGAAGAGCATGCATTCATGCATGAAGTGAAGACTAGGAGGGAGATAATCCTAAATGATATGATACATTGAAGAATCCATGAAGATTATGAGTTATATGTGCATGTTCCCATTGAATGTAGCAACCATGATAAGAAACATGTGTTCAATTTGACTCTAGAAAAATTCTTCTTCGAAAAGAAGTCTCAAGTATCCTTTGTTGTCCATCAACATCCATGTTCCTATGATGAAAGGAAGAAGTTGGAATCTTTAGGAAGGAAGGGAACGGAATATATAGAAGACTCCATGGACCCAAAATCTAAAGAAGAACATGAGGAAGAACACAAATATTTCAAGAAATAAATAAAATCCAGAACAACCAGTTATTATACCGAGAGTCATAAGACTACTAGCTTGGTTTGACCCCACTAGAATAAATCAACTAGAAGAAATGGAATTTTTGATGAAGAACAATGTATGTAGGAAAATGTGAAAAATACTTATGAATGGAAGCATTGTGAGATTCAAAACCAGAGTTTCTTCCAAAAGGAGGGAGAATACTATGACAACAACTTGGTCCAGTAAACAAGATATACCTCTTGCACTATCCATGGATTGAAATTTACATGTAAAAGATTGTTCTTCCCAATAAATAGAATTGAGAAAGAAGCTTATACCAGAAAGAGACCAATGTATGAAAATGGAAGAAGACCTTGTATGGATTCAAGAAACTTGATGCACAATATCTCATATACAACATAAGCATGGTGAAAACTTCCTATAAGAGAGAAAGTGTATCACAATGGTTACTCAGAAGTATGGGATGATGGATTTCAAATCCATGGATAACTCCCATGATAACATATATGAAGAGGATAAAGTGACTCTAATATAGAAGATTTGTATCTATATTGACAATTGATTGGCTCGTCAATGTATTTGGAGAATACTTAGTCGGACATTTGTTTTGTGGGATGTTTAAAATATGACATACAACTGCATGGATTTATCGATTCAGATTGGGTAGGCAGTGCAGATGACAGAAAAAGTGCTAATTGGATATGCTTCAATTTGCGCTTTACCACGATGTCATGAGCTAGCAGGAAACAAAATTTTGTTACAATTAGCACTACATAAGTAGAATATATTGCACCTTGTGATTCTTGTACAGAAGCAATAAGTTGATTTCTGGATCGTCTGATCAAATGTTGAATTTGACCATGATATATTGTAAAGATCAAAGCTATGTGAATCTTTCATAGAAATCAGTGTTCCATGACAAGATGAAGAACATTGAGGTCAAGCATTGTATTCTTCATGGTAAATTTCAGAAGAGAGAAGTGGTTCTCCAGTATATCTCCAAAGATGAGCATATAACAAATATTTTGGTAAAGCCTCTGTCCAAGATGAAAAGTTTGCATGACAAGTTGGGGCTCATGGAGATGAATTCCTTATTAGAAAAGGAAGTGATTACTCCCAGGTTGGGAGGGAGCATTGATATGTTATTGATTTATGGAAAACCATTTTCCAGTTCAGAAAATGTTCCACGATGGGAAACTTCTTTTTAGTTCAAAAAGTGGTTTGATATTTCTGACGGACAAGAATTTTCCAGTTCGAAAAATGGTCCAGATCGTACAATCATTTTGGTAATGAAAATGGTTCGATAGATTGTTGATGTTCCATATATAGTGATTCACTTATGGCCAGTGTGGGGGAATGGTCTAGGAAAGTCATTGTTATTGGCAGTCACTCTGAGTAGTGGTCAAGTAGAATGTTTTTCCTCATCGAGAAGTCATTCTTTTAAATTTAATAGTTGTGAGCCCTTTCGAAGAATGATCCGTTGGTGCAAGACAGTAATTTCCATAGGAAAAGGTCCGAACAATCATTCCCTAGGGTAGACTCATTATCTTCATGTTGCACTGTGATTAGCGTCATAGGAATGGCCCAATTAGGTGAATGGTATAGGTTCAACAATCAGGGACAAGAATTCCCTAGGTATAGTTATTCTCTCTAGGTTCCACTATGATTAGTGCCAGAGGAATGGAACAATTAGGTGAATGATCCAGGCTCAGGAATTAGGTACAATTATTCTTCTATTCTTGAGAAGAATTGTCAACATAGCCCATGGTTGATATTTTACTTTCTGAGGGTAGATGCTATTCCAGATATCACATATGTGAATGGAAGAATGTCCCATGTGACTAAATTCAGTTCATGATATTGTTTTATGCCGGTTGATATCAGACGATGTGATTTTTGTGGAGACTGTATGTCTTTGAACAATAGTTGTATGTTATCGTGGTCAACGCGATCCACTAGTAGTGACTGTGTGTCACTGGTTAGTAGCCTTGTGCTACTAGGAGTGGTTGCGTACCACTGGGTAGTAGTTGTGTACTACTATGGATAGACACAATTATTTTCTATTGGATGTCATTGTTCTGATTTCCATGGAGACTATCAATAGTGTTGGAGATGATTTCCAACTATATGGATAGTGAGCATCTTGATGGACAAACATTCTCCCTATGGAAAATGGTCCAAGACAATCATTCTTCCAGGACGTATGTACAAATTAGAAGAATGATTCTTGTATCACTCTATGGAGTGAGCGAAATATTCAACATCATACCTAATTACTTAGATGAAGTATGGATTTGAGAGATGATGCAAATGATAACATCATATGATACTGACAGTGATGATGGTGCTCATGATTTGACCATGAGATATCATGTGTGTCTATGATGATGCTACCAATTGAATGGTCTATTTTTGTTGAAGACCATTTCCTTTATTACCTCCCTAGATAGGAGGTAGTGTTGATATTATGGTATCCAAAAGAGGTATTAATCTATACATGTAAGCCTCACGAGAATATAATATTCTCATAAGAAAGAGAAACCCTAAAACGTTGGATAATAACCCTAGGAGACAAGTCTGCTCAAGAGAATATTTATTATTGAGTTATTATCATCTAGAAGTAGAAGTTGGCCCAGTTACATCACTTGGAGGACCATAAACAAGAGGGCACTAGGGATCATTTGACACACACTCTCTGAAAACTTCTTAAGACCAGTGGTGTGCAAGTCTCAAGAGGAGTTGCAGTTGTTTATACTACAACTGGAATTTTGGTTTTGGCTTTTACTTTCTCTTTGGTTATGGTTTGGACTTTCTGCCTAGTACGCTAGCTCTAGAGACAGGCACAGTACCTTGGTTGGATTTTGGTTCTAGGGTTTTCTTCTGGAATTATTCTCTCTATCAAGGTTAAGGTGCTCGAGGGTGGCCTTTGTGCCTATGGTTGGGTGGCAATATTATTATATTTTCTATGGTGAAATGAGCACACATATTATTCTAACAAATTCTCTAATTGTAAATATACTCAATAGGAAACCTAAGAGAGCTTTAACGATTCTCTCTCAAAAGAGAAGGGAGTATCTCGACAACGGTGCCATAAAACCTATCAGGGGTAGCCATACCAAACATATTGGATTAAGTAAACAACCCTAGAAAGTTTTTTTCCCTCTTGTTGGAAGGTAGGCCATAAACTCCCGTCAACCCAACATTTACAACTTGGAGGAGGAAAAATGGTAAGATGCAAACACAACCTCATTGTAGAATTTATATAGCGTAATAGCCCAGCGCACTCACTTTAGTGATTTTTTTCAAAACAATTTCTTGTTGGTACAATGTGTTTCCTAGATTAACCTTATCTCAATGATAAATTAGTGACAATAGGGTGTTAATAGCATGAGGTAGTCAAGACATGGTGTGATTCATTTTTGTAGATTTCAGTAAAAAAGTAGAAAAGTTTCAATTATTTTTGGGTGCTGTAAGAAACTCCATATACTAATACATTTGTGAGAAGGAGCTCTAGAACAAAAGTAATAAGTTAAATATGATAAAGAATTTTTTTAGAAAATGAGGATTTACTGCCACAAGGAATTTCTCAAATCCTTTTCCAAAGCTCAAAATCATCGCAATAAATGAATTTGTTGAAGAGTAAAATATACATGATCTATATCCACGAGAGGAACACTTATAAGTCTGTATCAATAAACCTTGAAAGCATATAGAATCCTAATGTATAAAAAATACTTTCTCAATCAACCTTGAAAGTATATAGGACCCTCGTGGATAAAATTTAATGAAGGGTAGACATTGGAGTGAAAGATCAAATAATTTATTGCATGCCTGTCACTAGATCCTTTGTGAATCCAAGAGTGCAATCAAAAAATTTCAAAATATCTATATGGAGTGATAATCAAAGACACAAAAATCATTGACAATAAACTATAAAACCAAAGGAACAATGACTATGTTGAATCTTGGTTCTAGACAATTACGAGTCTGCAACATTCCTCCATTATTCAACATTTCTTGGCACTGTATCAATCATAGTAGTTGGTTTCTCATATCCCAGTATTTCTTGAGGTACACTTTTTTGATTTTGGTATGAGTATACTTGAGATCTTGTTACACAAATGGATCAATTTCAAGTATTCTTTTACTTTAAAGAGATTTTATTTTTCAAGAAAAGTAGTATAGTATTGAAGAATAAATAAATAAGAAAAATAGTAAAGATAAAAAAAGTCGAGTTACGAAAACTAGTTTACTGGCACAATGAGACAAGAGGTTTTACTTGAAAACCATGTTACTGGCAAGAAAAGCTCACAATAATTTTTTTCATGTGGGTTCAATCTTTTATTGTGATTCTTCAAATAAATTTTGTTCTGTGCTTGTATTGGATAATGTGGGATTCCTTAAT
Organism: Picea glauca; assembly: GCA_000966675.3. Taxonomy (NCBI): domain Eukaryota; kingdom Viridiplantae; phylum Streptophyta; class Pinopsida; order Pinales; family Pinaceae; genus Picea; species Picea glauca. The sequence goes on from JZKD02S1796155.1 coordinate 82,227, forward strand.
TCCTTCCTTCCAGTAGGTATTGCTCCATCGACTTCAACACTCTATCTAGGTTCAAGATGAAGGGATATTTATAATGCCTTGGAACTTGTATCCTCCATGATAGGTTTCCTTGTTGATAGAAGTGGGGATGCATTAATGTCTCTTGAATATCAAATCTTGTGGGTTACTCGATGCCAACACATTCATTCGTGTCTGACATTATGCAATAAGGTACCTTGATGCTCATTGAGATAACTAGTGAGTAGCCTCACATTGGTTACTGACCTCCATTAATGATTGGTAATCCAATGGTTTCTTTCCATGCTCGACTTCAACACCGTCAGGATGTAATCATTTCATCACTCCTGTGCAAACGGTGAATCGCTAGTCATATTCACCCTTCAAGACTCGAAGATTAACCACCGATTACAATTTTTTCTTACATTACCTTAAACGGTGGCCACATTATCCTTTCATGGAAACCAGACACGAACACCGCCTTGGTTAAACCTTTTAGAAGATCGAAGGGGAATTTTTTCAGTGTTTTATATACCACAGTTGAATTGTAATCTGTTGACTGTAGCTTGAAAGCATTTTTTCGAATTAAATTTGTTATTCTGTGTTTGGAGGAGTGCTCTGCATTTTTAGTTGTTTTTATTGAGTTCGTAAAATCTGTTCTAGTTTTTCTTGTTCGATTCATCTATCGGCTTGTCTAATTGAATCACTCATCTTCGAACATGAAAACACTAGAAACCTCGAACTGCTAAGCTCATGACTTGTTTGCAATATCATGACTCACAAGTTTTTTTGTTATTTCATTTCTATGTTGGGTGCTTCCAATCACCGAGACCCGAAGTGTTGGGTCCCACGGCCGTCTCACGTATCGCGACCAGGCAATATCGTTGCATTGTGTTTTTGGTGTCCGAGCATTATAATCACCAAGACCTGAGTGTCGATGTGCCTCTATCTCTCACATTTTTTTATCAGAGATGGCAGTCTATCCTACAGTGCATCCTGTCAGTTGCTCATTTCAGCACAAATAATTCCTGTTGCTTCCCAATTTCACTTTCTTATTTTCCTGCATGAAGGTTTATTTGATTTATTTCAAAATTTTATAAATGGTTGCGTATCGTAGCAGATCTTCTCAAATCCAGGTTCTTGTCCTAAGAGAGAAGTCATATGATTCCTGGTATATTCGGATGAGGATGATTTTGCATTCTTAGGATTTGTGGACTTATGTTATTGATGGTTATGCCGAGCCATCTGATGCTGCAACATAATCGGCTCTGTCTAATGCTGACCATGTTTTGCTGAAGGAAAATAGGAAGAAGGATAACAAGGCTCTTGGAATAATCCTGCAAGGATTAAATGAATCCATTTTTATGAAGATTTCTAGTGCTACATCTTCGAAGATGGCTTGGGACATTATTAAAACCTGTTATCAAGGAGTGTCCAAGGTGAAGACAGTCAAGTTGCATAATTTGAGAAGGGATTTCAAAAATCTGAAGATGAAGGATAATGAAAGTGTTGATAGCTTCATGACTCAAGTGATGAGTGTTGTGAACCATCTTAGGCAATATGGAGATGATGTTGAGAATAAAAGAGTTATTAAGAAAGTGCTGAGGAGTTTACCCAAGAAGTTTGAACCTATTGTTGTACCCATAGAGGAATTTAAAGATCTAAGTCAAATCCAAATTGATGAATTAACTAGTTCTTTGGTTGCTCATGAATATAGGATATCTACATATGAAGAAGTATCATTGGAGAATGCCTTCAAATTGCAACTACATGTTACTAGAGGCAAAGGGAGAGGAAGGTTTTATACTCGTGGAAGAGGAGGTCAATTTTCTGGTCAAAGGGAGAACATAACTAAATCAGAGCCCGAGCAGAAGTCCTAGTAGAATCCTCCTAATCTAAGAGGGAGCAACAACAAACCCTGGCAGCAAGAAAATTAGAGGTATGATAAAACTAAAGTACAATGTTATTATTGTAAGAAGTTTGGGCATTTTTCTAAAAAATGTTGGAAGAAGCAGGTAGATGCTGGAAAGCAGTCTGCACATATCACAAATGAGTCTGAGAATCATCAAAATCTTGTGTTTTTGACCTGTAAGGTCACTTAGGAAAGTCAAAATGATATTTGGTTTTTGGATAGTGGTTGCAGTAACCACATGAATGGTAATAAGGATTTATTTTCCTTTATTAATATTAATATTCAGTCTGAAGTAAAACTGGGAAATGACTGTAATGTTACAGTTAATGGTAAAGGTGTAGTTCCAGTTTACACTAAGGATAATCAAAAAAGAAATATTGATGATGTTTATTTTGTGCCTAGTCTAAAATGAATATTATTAGTGTTGGACAACTGATGGAGAAAAAGTACAGAGTATTCTTCATGAACAAGGTATGTACAATCTATGACAAATTTCCTAGCAAACAATTGATTGCAAGAGTAGAGATGACCAAGAATAGGATGTTTCAACTTGTTATGAAAAATGATTTAAGAGGTTCTTTGAATTCTTATAAAGATGAAAGTGTAGATGAATCTTGGTTATGGCATTTGAGATATGGTCATTTACATTTTGGTGGCTTAGATCTGTTACAAAAGAAACGGATGGTAAAGGGGTTACCTTGTATTCAACAACCTGCAAGCTCTTGTGAGAGTTGTATACTTGAAAAACATCACAGAGAGAAATTTGTTTCAGGTGTTTCCTACAAAGAAAAAGCTCCATTGGTAATTGTCCACACAGATTTATGTGGACCTATGCAAACACCTTCTTTAACTGGTTCTGTTTATTTTATGAATTTCATTAATGATTTCAGTAGGAAGACTTGGTTGTATTTGTTGAAACATAAATCTGAAGCCTTTGATGTTTTCAAGAGGTTTAAGTCTATGGTTGAGAATGAGAGTGGTCGAACCATTAAAATATTAAGGTCTGACAGAGGAGGTGAATATAAATTGAATGAATTCATTGAATTTTGTGATCTTCATGGAATTAAAAGGTAGTTTACTGCTCGATATACTCCACAACAGAATGGAGTGGTTGAAAGGAAGAATTAGACCATCTTGGACATGGCTTGAAGCATGTTGAAAGAAAATCATCATTCAAATGAATATTGGAGAGATGCAGTTCTTTGCCCTATTTTTATCTTAAATAGAAGTATGACCAAGACCGTGGGGGATCGTGTACCACAGGAATCTTGGGATGGTAATTCTTGCAATGTTTCTCATTTTAGAATTTTTGGATGTGTTGCATTTGCGCATGTACCTGCAGAAATGAGGAGGAAGTTGGATGATAGAAGTGAGAAATGTATCTTTGTTGGATACAATGAAGAGTCTAGGGAATATAAACTCTACAATCCCATCACCCAGAAATATGTAATCAGCATAGATGTTCAATTTAAAGAAAATGAAGCCTGGAGATCTGTTACCTCGTTTCAGAGGGAGCTTTGTTACCTCGTGAAGATGATGATGGAGCTGAGCAAGTTGAAGGAGATGGAAAGATGTTTCCACATGCACATACGCCTGCAGCAGGAAGTCCAACAAGGCAAGCACCAAATTTCATCCCATCTCAATTTGGAACGCCTAGAACTCATGAGCATGGTGAGCCATCTGGACATGGGGGACATAAAATAGATTCACAGGTAAGTAGTGAATCAAATCCTACTTTAGCTTCATTGAAAAACAGATTTAAAGGACAACAAAATAGAAGCTTAAGAGAACTATATGATCAGAATGAAGAAGTAGATCAGATTTCAAATTTTGCATTAATGGCATGTGATCCTGTAAGTTTTGATGAATATGCTAAAGAAGATGTCTAGATAAAAGAAATGGATGAGGAGATTGATTCCATTGAAAGCAATAACACTTGGGATCTTGTAGATTTACCTGAAGGTAAGAATAGTATTGGTGTTAAGTGGGTTTACAAGACTAATCTGAATGCATATTGTGAAGTTGAAAAGTACAAGGAAAGACTTGTAGCTCAGGGGTTTAGTCAGCAACCTAACATTGATTACAATGAAACATTTGCTCCTGTAGCAAGAATTGACACTGTGAGAATGGTCTTAGCTATTGCAGCTTATAATAGATGGATCATATATCAGATGGACATTAAGTTTTCATTCTTAAATGGATATTTGGAAGAAGAGGGTTATGTAAGACAACCTTCGGGTTATGAGATTGATAAGAATAGAGATAAAGTTTACAAGTTAATAAAGGATTTATATGGATTGAAGAAGACCTCTAGAGTTTGATATAGAAGGATTGATGAATACCTGATCAGTGTTGGATTCAACAGAATTCCAAGTGAACCAAGTATGTATACAAAGGTAAATGAGGAAGGTAAAATTTTGATTGTCTCTTTGTATGTTGATGACCTGATTTTTACTGGAGATCTATCTGTAGATGATTTTAAAAATGATATGTAAACAGAGTTTGAGATGACTGATTTATGATTGATGAAATATTTTCTTGGAATTGAAGTGGATCAATCTGATGATGGAATTTTCATTTGAAAAACTAAGTATGCAAATGAAGTGATGAAAAGGTTTAGAATGTTGAATTATGTTGAATTGCAAGCCAGCTACAACACCAATGGAAACTGGTATTAAACTTAGCAAGTATGATGAGGGACCATATGTTGATCCAACTCTGTATAAGAGGCTGGTTGGAAGCCTTATGTACTTAACAACAACCAGACCTGATATAATGTTTGCTGTAAGTTTGATTTCAAGATTCATGGAGACTCCGAAGACTACTCATTAGTAAGCAGTAAAGAGGATCCTGAGATATGTTGTTGAAACAACTGACTTTGGTATCCGATACACATCAAGCTTGAACTTTGAGCTGATCAGATATACTGATAATGATTTTGCAGGTTCCATTGATGATAGGAAGAGCACATCTAGGTATGTGTTTAGTTTTGCATCTCGAGTAGTGGCATGGGCATCAAAGAAACAACCCATTGTGACTCTATCCTCTATTGAGGCAGAGTATGTTGCAACAGTTGCAGCTGCATGTCAAGCTGTGTGGATGAAAAGGGTCTTGAATGAATTGTTGCATGACCAAAATGGACAATAAATCTACCATTGCACTGTCAAAAACTCATGTCTTTCACAAACATAGTAAGCACATTGATACAAGGTATCACTTCATTCAAGAGTTGGTAAATGGCAATGGAATTTCTATTAAGTTGTGCAATTTTGAAGAACAATTTGCAGACATATTTACGAAGCCTTTGGGAAAAGAATTATTTAAAATCCATAGAAAAAAAATTGGGGTTTGTAAGTTGTAATGCATTGTTTACAACAATTTTGTTTTACTTGTTTTAGTTTGTTTGGATCTGAAATGATTAAGAGGGAGTATGTCAGGATGTAATCATTTCACCGCTCATGTGCAAATGGTGAATCGGTGGTCGTCTTGACCCTTTAGGACTCGAATATTAACCATCGATTACTATTTTGTCTTACATTACCTTAAACGGTGGCCACCTTAACCTTTCAAGGCAACCAAACACCAACACCACCTTGATTAAACCTTTTAGAAGATCGAAGGGGCATTTTGTTAGTGTTTTAAATAACACAATTTAATTGTAATCTGTTGATTGTAGCTTGAAAGCATTTTTTAGAATAAAATTTGTTATTCTGTGTTTGGAGGAGTGCTTTTCCTTTTTACTTGTTTTTATTGAGTTTGTAAACTCTGTTCTGGTTTTTCTTATTTGATTCATCTGTCGGCTTGTCTAATTGAATCGCTCATCTTCCAACACGCAGACACCAGAAACCTCGAACTGCTGAGCTCACCGCGTGTTCGCAATATCGTGACTCGCAAGTTTTTGTGTTATTTCATTTCTGTGCTGGGTGCTTCCAATCGTCGAGACCCGAAGTGTTGGGTCCCACGGCCCTCTTGCGTATCGCGACTCGGAAATATCGTTGCATTGTTTTTTTGGTGTTCAGGCATTGTAATCACCGAGACCCGAGTGCCGATGTGCCTCCATCTCTCACAAGCACACTCATTCACATGGTAAGAATTGTGCAACGTATTCAAGTTTTTGATGAAGGCTATATGGTTTAATGATATTAACAGTTGCAACATTTTCCACATTTTGCAAATAAAAAGAGGGATGTCACTCTTGTTGCAGTATCATTCCCTTTAGTAGAGTTTTTGGTTCCTTGTAGTACTATTCATGGTTTTTATTTGGAATTGGTTCCAAAAATATTTTTATTTGATACATACGATATATGTGATCAACATAATAGAGTTTCAAACTAAAAATAACCTTTAGACCTTTAAGTTCAACAACACATCTAGTTCCATATTATCTACCAACCACCAACATCATAGAACTCTTTTACTCATCAACGTCTTCATTCTTCCAATAGTCAACAATAGTTCTTTATTCAACAAATAACATAGTCAACATCAACAATAAAAATTTTCATCAAAATCAAATTTGGTTCATAATTCCCTTTCCAACTTCAACAAAATGAAATGGAACGCAAATCATGGTCGCGGGTAATCAAATATCATATCTCAGAAGGATGCATGAGGACAAGCATCATCCCCGCTATGGGGGAGAGAGAGTATTGAGTTCCACATTTCAATCCAAAGCTTACAGTTCAAACTATGCCACATGGGATCTTCAGGTCAAGTCAATTTATACAGTTTTGAGACTTTCTGTAGTTCCAAGGTTTTTAAGTAGCTACCCAAATTCCCATGTAAGTCCCATGTAAATGTATTTTAAGAAAATATTGGATATTAACTTGTTAATCAGTATAATTTGCATCAATATGCATCACCGGTTTCACGAAACGATTGTAATTTTCATGCATTATGTCATGAAATTGATTGATCACAAGTTCTGAAGTTTCATCAACAATTTTCAAATCTTCATCAACAATTGCCATATCTTCATTAGCAATTTCTTATCTTTATAAATAGTTCCAAAAAAATAGTTTCAAATAAAAGGTACAAAGTCAATTTTAGATCCTAGTCATGTTCTTGCAGAAAAGAATAAGAACTTCGTATCAGTGCTTCACTGTTTTCAGAATTTCTAGTACCTTTCCAATGATTTTTGAATGATCATTTGCTACTAGAATTCTTAGTATTACAGTTCCAACTCCTTGTCTTCAACGTACTCTTTTTAGCCTGAGCATCCAAGCACCAGAGGAAATTTGCACAAGATTAAAGCTTAGTTTGCAATATGAAGATATCCTGTTCAAGATAGTACCTACAACTTTTAGATTTTTAGCGATTATAGGGTTTTTTTTGAGGCTACCGGAATTTCCATGTAAAGTGTTGTAGCAACCATATTTCCTACAAAAAACTATTTTCAGGGATGATCTTTGTGCGTCATTTGCATGTAGATGAGGTTGAATGAACGAATTCTTAGACATGGGTTTCGAGGAAAAGAGAACAATTTGAGTAAATCACGGGAATACATTTCAAAAATTGCACAACAAGGGCTGTAGAGACATGTTTTCAAAGAATAATTTTATGTCATTTCCATATTTTATCTAGCGGTCGTTTTCAAAAAAATTCATTGATTCACATGGTTGCGTAAGTACAAAAAAAAATCAGACACATGGACTTTGTTCATATGCGAATCAATATAGTTTCATATTGTTTTGGTTGGTTCTAAATTCACTGAATGTAGTGCCATCCTCCGATCAAAGTTTCACATCAATATGGTATAGTTGAGTTTGAGTGGAAACCACCACAATTCATTTCCATTTATCAACATTCATCTTCTCCAGCATCCTTGCTCTCTCTCATATTTTCAAGTTCTTTCTCAACTCTAATATACCTCATCTTCAGCTCTCAACAAAAATACATCAAGGTCCCATCGTTGCTAGACCTAGTTCAACATACAGTGTCAATATAAGCTCGATACAAAGATAAACTTGAGGTAAAAATTAATGTATGATTTTTTATTTGTTAAAATTTTTGGAAAGTATGATGAAGATCAATATTGATATTCCATTCACTTTTTCTGCCATTTCTGGTAGACCACCATTTTTTTACATTTCATCTTTTCATCTATCCTTTTCATTTTCAACCTACCCATTGGTTGTACCCAACTCTAAAGAAAATCTCCATGGTTTCAAAAAGACATTAAGGTAGTACTTTGTTCTCTGTGATAGTAATAATAATTCAACATACAAGAACTTCATCAATCCGCACTATTTTGTTTGTGAACACATAAAACTTCCTTGTCTCCAAAGAATAACGGTTCATTATTGTTGCCTGCTCAAACATATCTCATATAAAATCTGTTTGTGAAAAGAGCAAAAAAAACATAGTATGCAATGTACCATCAATGCCAAGATGTAAATATCAAAAGTATAACATATAGTTTTTGCACATATCAGGTTCCTTACTTCATTTTCATGAGGACATATAAATATATTGACGTGGGGGAGATGTTGGGTCACCATTTTTTCATCCCTTCCCGAGTCCTTTGTGATCATCTTGTTTTGTTTTTCCATTCCAGCAATTTATTTCCATATTCCTTCATGAACATACCAAGACTAAATTATAAGCATCAAGTGGTTAATTATTATCTTTTTTATTTATTTATAATGAATTAAGAAGGATTATACTTTCATTTTATTGATTATGGTTTCTTAAGAAATTCTAGTAATCAAGCACACAATTTCCGCAACAATTTCCACGGTTAGTATATTTACTAAGAGATTTCACAATATGGGTTTTGTTGACAAATTCATCAATATGGCTTCATCGTGCTTGGATCAGACCCATGTCAAAAGTATGCAGTGTCATTTTTAAGCACAAAAAGGTGAATATAGAAACTTAGGGACATCGGTTTTGTGCAGAATTTTTAAAACCCACAGCAACACGTAATTTGGGAAAATCCATTTTGAATAAATGTCCATATCTCTCAAATTGTGCATTCTATAGGAAATTGGCTAGGGCATCCCCTAATTGGGCTCAAAACCCTTATTTCATTTGATTTGTTGGTTAGAATATTGCGGTATTGGTTGTAATTCACTTTTGTATAAATCTGCAATCATTATGTAGAGAGATGGCGAACCTACGAGGATATCCTTTTAAATTTCTAATTTCGATTCCAATAATACCGAAGAGATTATGTTTTGTAGATTGTGCGTAATTCTCCGGTAGTCTGATCATTTTCCAGTAGCACCTAGCTAGCTAGGAAGGGACCTTCAAGTCAGTCATACATGGCTATGTTTCACTAGTTTGTTTTGTTTTTCATACATTGCTCTAATTTTGATTGTAATGATCGCATAGATTAATATGGTGTGTGTATTGTTTTTATTTTTTTTGTTTGAATATTAGTGTGCACAATTGAGATTTATTTGATTATATTTTTTTGTTTGATCACTATATAATTAATTAAGACACTAAATATTAGGGATCTAACTTGGTAAAAAATATAATCACGTGAATATAGTGATATTATTTGTGATATTATTTGAATGAAATTTGGGTTTGTTTAAATCTTATTATGTGGTGTAAGAACAAACTTACCTGAATATCCATCTTAGCTTTTTAATTGAAACTTGTTATAAAAATAAAATCACATGAACATTTAATAAATGAAATATTGTGATATTATTTGAATGAACTTTGATCGAGTGACTATACATTTATATAGTGTAGTTCCACTTTGGGTTTGTTTAAATCTTATTGTGTGGTGTAAGAACAAACTTACCTGAACATCCATCTTAACTTTTTAATTGAAAAAAATGCATATGAATCATTCTAAGAACACACTTGTTCATATTCAATGTGAAAGATTATAAAATGTTCCTAGTAATTGTAAATCTAGTAGATGATAGGAATTCATAATTTAGATGAATTTGTGTTTAATGTTTTATTGCTCTCTTTTATAGTCCTTTATTTCCTTTTCTTTATATGTGAGGGTGATAAGCAAATGCTTAGAGTAATTTTTAATAGGATAAGTCTTCTTTTGATAAATAACATGAGGGTGTTTTACTTTTAAGACACTAGATTCATGGTATACATAAATTACAACACTAGATTCACGGTGTACAAAACTTACCACCAAGCTAAATCAAATACCAATCAAACTTTGGGAAAAATTCATGAACCATTTCACAAGTATAGCTACTTTCATTTATTGCATTGAAGTGTCAAATGTGAGGGTTTGAAGTAGTTTTCCAGCATAAGTGGTTAGAATAGGTTATGATCCTAAATATGGGAGAAAGGATGGAGAAATAGGGACCCAACACATGGTTGGATTCTATTGACTAGATAAAGTTATGGATGGAACAATTTGCATCCTAAAAAGAAACCAAGAATTCTCAAATATATATGTTCTACCTTCAATATGTTGAAGAATAAGATCCTTGAATCCAAGAGTTCTAATTACTATATTTCATTATATGAAAATAACAACTTAGAGGAAATCAATTTGTATAGATATCCTTAAGTTCACTTTCACCACAAGATAAACATGGACTATAATGTTCATAAAAGGATTAAAGGATTAATGGAGGATATGAACAACAATGTTCATAAAAGGATTAATGGAGGAACAAAACACTATTTTTTTTTGAGGACAAATTTAAAGTATTAGATTTTTTGTTTTGGGAAAAAATGGAAGCCCTCTTTCATGCATTCATTACTAGAATTATTTCTTCTAGAGAATATGGGAAAGAAATTAATTTTAAAGAATATGGGAAAGAAATTAATTCTAGAGAATATGAGAGAAAATTTGAGAAACTCGTGAAATAATTTATCATTTATGATTTTAAAATTAAATGAAATACAATCTTAGAGATTAAATTAAATTAAATTAAATTAACCTGCTCTTAGAGATTGGGCTTACACCAATTGAAATCAAGGTTATGATTATGCACTTGATGTATAAGAACAAGATAATAAACATCATTGATTCTAATTCCATTTTAGGCAACCTGAAGATTAACAAAAGGTAACATAAACATACTAATTTTTGGTACCATTAAATATTTATACCACTAATTATACCATCACAACTAAATTTAAAGAGAAATAATTGAGTAACTTAGAAGTTTTTTTTATTAGATATTAAATTACTATAAAAGGGTATTAACCCCTACTCAAAATATTAAAAGTATCTTTATGTTATAACTAAATTAAAAAAAATTAATATTCTTAAAATAAAAGTAAATTTTGATTCTTTTTATAGTGAAAGTACATGCTCTACAAAAACATAAAACACCATGGAACAAATAATACTTAACCTTTGTGATACTAAAAAATGGCTCATGAAAAAACATTTTCTTAATGCTTAATTTTTTTTGTAACACTAGGAGTTTTTATAAGTTTTTAATCAATGAAAACTAAACAAATTTAAAAATGCTTCTCTAATATTTTTAATTATAAAAATAAAATATTATTTTTTATTTATTTATTGTAATTTTTTAAGAAATTAACTAGTAAAATCTGTTGACAGAGAATAATCATTATCATCACATCATGTACTTGAAAAAAAATCTTTAATTACAAGTACAAACATTTGAAAGAAAAAAAAAAAAAAAAAAAAAAAGTAAAAAGAGAACAATAAAGAGAATGGAAAATTTGAAATATGGAATGTACTTTAAAATCTTTAATTACAAGTACAAATTAAAAAAAAAATGGAAAATAAAGTGCAAACAGAACAATAAAGAGAATGGAAAATTTCAAATATGGAATGGTATAACATTAAGTATGCACCGGCTTGGTATTGGAGAATATATCTAAATCTCAGCACTGTTTTGCAGCTACGAAGAGAATTATAATAGAGCATGAAAACTTTGAGGTATGAAATGGTCAATGCTAATTATAAAATTTGATGCAAGCAAAGTTTTACCAGACATATCAATAGTGGTTTCATTTATAAACATATTTAGTTACTTATATAAGATTTCCTAAATAGGTGCACAATGTTGTGTCAGAGGAAACACGTAGAGCGATCGCAAGCAACTTCAAAGACCAATTCTTCCGCGTTATTTCGCCACTACCAATCATCCAAATTTTTCTACATGAATAGAGATTAACATTAACATGTCCACTAGGTTTCGCGTTAATAAGGTGGGAAGACCAGAGGACGTTTAATGGATGAAATGTCAAAATGATATCATAAAAATGTTTAATAATATATATTACATAATTTTGAAGTGGATTTCTTCAAACTTCTGTCCTAATCACATCATTACACTTCCAAATCTTATCATATGGATAATATAAAAATATAAATTTGTTGGATATCATCCCCGTCCTTAAATGAAAATATTCTCAACGATATGTATCTATCTCAAGAGAAGATAGTTTTGGAGAATACCTCATCCAATGCAATCCCACATGAGTAAGCAACAGTGTTTGTTTGGAATTAAAAGGATCATTATATCAGTTGTACTAGTTAATGGAAACTATGGAAAAAACAAACCATAGTTCGATCAACCATAGTTATTAGAGCCTTTTCCAAACAAACCATATTCAGGATATTCTTACTCTATCTGCATGTCATTGAATGTGAGGTGTAAGTAATCATTTATAGTTTGATTTATATAATAAATATGTGTAAGGTGTAAGTAATAATTTATAGTTTAATTTATATAATAAATATGTTATATGTTGTATGTTCTTGAATATGAGATGTAAGTAATTATTTATAGTTTGATTTATATAATAAATATGTAACAATCATTACTTAAAAGTATGCTTCATTTTTTATTTTCAAGATTACACTTTAAAATTTAGTGATGAAAGGAAGAAAAAAAAGAAAACGGTATAAGAGTTATGTATTCTCATTGAAATTTTTAAGATTACACTCTAAAACTTAATGAATGAAAGGTATAAGAGTTCTGTATTCTCATTGAAATTTTTACGATTACACTCTAAAACTTAATGAATGAAAGAACGAAAAGAAAATGGTACAAGAGTTGTGTATTCTCATTGAAATTAATTCACATTAGTTTAATTTTTATTGTATTATTCTTGACATTAATTCATCAAATTATTTTGGAAGTAAATTAAAAAAATGGACAATCTTAATCGGTTTTGAGATTTTAGTAGTGGGAGTGGTTATTGTGATTGCTAGGAAAATCTACACTCTAGTGATTTTTATAATCATCTTAAATCTTAATCAATTTTTAACTAAATTTTTAACTAACATATTCACAATATTCTTACTCTATTTGCATGTCCTTGAATGTGAGGTGTAAGTAGTCATTTATAGTTTGATTTATACAATAAATATGTATGAATAACATATGTTATATGTATTACATATGCTATATGTTGCATGTCCTTGAATGTGAGGTGTAAGTAATTATTTATAGTTTGATTTATACAATAAATATGTAGGAACCATTGCCTAAAATTATACAATGGATGAAAGAAAGAAAAGAAAATGGTACAAGAGTTGTGTATTCTCATTGAAATTAAATCACATTAGTTTAATTTTTATTGTATTATTCTTCACATTAATTCATCAAATTGTTTTGGGAGTAAATTAAAAAAATTGACTATCTTACTCAAAGTATTGAGATTTTGTGATGGGAGTGGTTATTGTGATTGTTAGGAAAATCTACATCCTACTGATTTTATAATCATCTCGAATCTTAATAAATTTTTAACTAAAATTATTTTTCAAATTTGATAGGGATTTTTATAGTAGTCTACATTTTAAATTGTATTTTTCTTAAAACAATACACCAAATTATTTTCAACAATACTATTATTTAAATTATTCTAATAAATTCTGGAGTGTAACAGTGTAGAAATTAATACACCAAATCATTTTGTAATATATAATTGTTGAAATCAACACCAATACACCAACATCATATCATTTGTATTTTATCAAAATTAATACACCTTATCTATATTGTGTTATATATAGATAAGTGCATCTCACCCAACAAATCATTTTGTATTATCTTGAACCACCATCAACAACAAACTACTCAATGACCCCTCAGCATAAGCGATTAATGCGTAATGAATATATTGCTTTGGTAGACGGGTTTTTAACTTCGTCGTTGATTAATATATATATATGTTTTCCTTCATGTTTGTTTCTCATAAATATACGATGGAGGTAATTTAACTCTGAAGTCTTCATGCTAATTTGCATGACGATAACTATCGTTTTCCTATCTAGGTTGGATTAGAATTGATCTTAAAACATTGGACCGATATTTGTTAATTCCAAAGGAATTTTTCTCTATACTTAAATAAATAATCATGTTCTAACCTTATATTTTACACACAGTTGTAAAATTTGTGTGTAAAATTTTGTGATTCAAAAAATAGTCTAGAGCACCATGTATATCATTTGAACATACTTATCTATTTCTAAATATTTTTCGTTTTTTATTTTAATTTTATATGTAAAAACCTATCTTAATTTTATAAGTAAACAATTTTTTCTTAAATAAAAAGATTATAATTTAAATAGTTTGTTTGTTACTTTGTTGTAAAAAATATAATTGTGATTATAATCTTATATAAATAATTTATTTTAATTTTGTATTAAGTAGTTTTTTATTTTAATGAAAAGATATAATTTAAATAATATTCATTTTAATAAAGAGAACAAATATAATTATAACTAATGTTTTTCAAACTCTAACTTATAATAATACACTTGTTCAAAACATATAGAATTTTATGAAAATATGCATTAGACACTCCACGTACATAGGGCTTAGTCATTTGACTTTAGTGAATATACAATAAAATATATACAAGAATAAAATATTTTTTTTTCGTATTTGTAGAAAGGAAAGGACACATGTGATATAAAATGTAAATAACTAAAAATTTTATAATTTTGTAACATTTATGATATAAAATGTAAATAAATAAATTCTTTATAATTTTGTAGAAAGTACACATCTATATAAAATGTAAATAAGTAAATTATTTCTAATTTGGTTAATTTTTTTTTGTATTAATTCAAATTTAATACAAAAAATTAAAACACTAATTATTTGCTTATAATTTTTTGTTTGATCATTACATAATTAAGACATTAAATGTTAGAGATCTATTGGTCAGTTATTGTTTTCATTCACTTTTAAAATTTCGACTTCATAGTCCTAAGTGTCCTTCCCATTCCTTGTCGACAACTTTATAAAAAACCCCAAAACAAACTAAATCTAGCCATCGATTGCCAAAAAAATAACAAGTTACACGAGAGAGCCTCTTTGAGCTCAGCAGGATAGTACCCAACTCTAAAGTTGGTTGAAACAGTTACCTCTGTCGTTTGTCTATCAGCCATACACAAATTACAGAGTGTCAACAATATCATCACAACTAAATTTAAATTATTCCATCACAACTAAATTTGAAGAGAAATAGCTAAGTAACTTAGAAAAAAAAATTATAAGATATTAAATTACTATAAATGGGTATTAACCCCTACTCAAAATATTAAAATTATCTTTATGTTATAAGTAAGTTAAAAAAAATTAATATTCTTAAAATAAAAGGGTAAATTCATGGAACTGGGTTACACTTTCGTGACAATCGGATCTCCAAAATTCTAAAAGACGTTTGTTCCGTTGAACTAATTCTTTCTTTTTGGCCGAAAGATCTTTTTTTCGGTCGAACTATTTTTCAGTCAAACCATTGAACGTCAAATCAAACGATACAGTGACGAGGCACTCGATTTTCGTGTAGAATTTTATTCGGACGATTTTTTTTCATCCGACAATATTTTTTCAGTTGAAAGATATTCCGTTCGAAAACATATTTTGGACGACAGTATATTTCGTCTGAAACATTCCTTCGGTCGAAATATCTTTTTCAGTTGAAATATGTTTCGGTCAAAAAAGTCTTTCGGCTGAACTTTATGGACGCATATCAAAAGACACACATGCATCCTAATTATACTAGTCTATCGTCCGATTATTATGGGATTGGTAAATGAAGGACATATGATCGCAAAGGGGAATATCGAAATGTGACATTGTTGAGGCCTCCACAAACTTTAGTACCTCGCCCAATAGGGACATTTGCTTCACATTCAGAGTTGCAAGCTACATCAGAGGTTGAAAAAGAGACTAGGAATACAATCGAGGAAAATTTGGAATCAGTTTTTTATGGTGTTGATGTTGGCATGAACCATCAGCGAGTGGAAGCCAATTCCTGTGCCATATTTGTTTATAAAACATATGCAGAGTTAGATACCATGTTAGTAGAATATCTTAAGAAGTATGAAAAAAAATTCGTGATGGTTGGAAGAAGGTCATTCAGAATGATGATGCAAACATCAGATTGGTATGTGTTCTAGTTAGTAAACTTTTGACACATTTTAGGATAGTTTACTTCTAATTCTAGATTTAGATATCATTGTATCTATAGAAATAATCGAGTTGTTATTGTCATTAATTGCAGTTTGGAGATATGTTAAATAAATCTCGAGTAAATAGGGGACTTGATTCCACAAGTTTAAATTTGGATGGGTTGAATCAGGTATGTGTTTTGTAATAACCACAGTCGAGGACTTTAGTTGTTCAATCTCCAATATTTTGAATAAGATATCAAGAACATTTATAATTTTGTATAAATGTGAACACATTGAATCATAGATTTAGTTCTTAGTTGTATTGTTCATAGATCCCTATTTGTAACATCCCACTTTGGCGCACTAAGCGAACTTATTCTTTGAGGACACTTTCTCCCAAGTGATTCGAATTATTATGCTATTAAAACTTTTGATTGTGATTATGAGGCATTATGGGTTGATGACATGTTCTTTTACCGCTTTGACATAGACAGGTACTACTGACTCAGTTTTACTAAGTGTGCAGGATTTCGGACCTCGAGGATGCATAGGCATAGATGGAACCCTTGGACTTTGGATCAAGTCAGGGAGTGTACCATTGGGGTTTGATTGTTTTAATACGATGTTAGTGCATCTCATTAGATGATATGATATGGATATGTTCTAACATGATTTCTTGATGATGTAGGCTAGCGATAGCTTACCGACCAGACTCACATGTGGAGTAAAGGTGTCACACATGACTACTAGAGATGTTGAGGGAGAGGTGTGGACAACAACCCTGCCACAACCTACTAGCACTCCCACCATGGCTCAAACTGTAGGTTAACGATTACCTAATTCGAGAGGACCCACAATGTTGTGAGGGAAGACTGCGATAGTCGCTCACGATGATTCTAAGGGGCGTGCAATAAGGTGGGGGCATTATTCCTTAGAAGCCCTTAGTCTCCCACAAGTTCACCTGGCGGAGTGTTGACTCCAGGGGTTATTGATGTCTACCAAGTCAGTCAAGAGGTGAGT
>JZKD02S1796166.1:11833-22656 GCA_000966675.3 Picea glauca
CATGATGTATGAATTAGGGTATTGTCGTTGTAGAGATTGTTGAGCGGTTGTTTATGTTTGGTATGTGAGTGGTTTCAGATCCACTTTTGTAGGAGGTTGGTCCAAGTTTGTTGTGTGAGCTACAATATATAAATGTACACTTGTTCTTGATGAATAAAAAGGTAGTGTGTGAGCGATTTGGCTCATTGTTGGGTGTTCCAATATTTGTGTGTGTGTCCAATTTTTCAATTTGGTATCAGAGCCTAGTGTGAGGTTGAGTAGTGACAGTTGTGAGAAGAGAATTCATATCTTGTTTGGGGAGATTGTTGCAAAGATCCACCCGTTGTAAGAAACAAATTCATTGGTTAAACAACAACTACGTTGAAGTCATGGAAGAAAGGAGAATCGTTGTTGATTTGATTGCCAGGAGAGAAAAGATGAAGAGAGAAGGAGTTGTGAGAGGAATTCATGGAAAGCAGAGACAAAGAGGGCCACAGAACCAAGGGAGAGCTGCCATCATTGTCTCCATGCAAGAGAGATTTGTTGCACTTGGTTTGAGAGGTGTCGCGTAAGAAGAGACAAATCATTGAATTAATATATCTGAATTTATGAGCGGAATGAAATGAATAATAGATTGAATACAACAACATAGAGATACAGAGAACAATAATAGATATCCAGTGAAAAATAACTTCTATTGAATAAATAAAATAGGTTGAAACTGTAAAACTAAAGAACTAAAAACAACTTGCTCGAATGGTGGTAGTTATCTCTGAGAAGAGATGTGGCTGCTACGCGCATTTGTCTGAGAAGAGTGATTACAATAAGGCTCCAGAGACCTTTTTAAAATTACTCATGAATTCCAAAACCATAGACATCCAAAAACCTAACCCTAGGAAGTGAAACGCCAAAATTTAAGTGGGCCTGGATGGGTAAGTTGGTACCTCAACTTCCCGAGGTTGTAACTTTTTCATATGACCTCCATTTTAGGCATGTGATATCTCGTTGGAAAGGTATTTTCGAGAAATACACATTATGTTGTCAAAATTTAACTCTATTTTTAGTTTGATTGTGGAAAGCCGACCAAAAAAAAACACTATTTAGGGCCCCAAAACGGCCCTGGAAGTACAGAAAGATGTACTGACATGAAAAATTCCAAAATATCCACTTGGATGTTTTGTAGGGATTCAGGATAGCCCTAGAAGTGCAGAACCCACAATTAAAAATAAATGTCATCATTACAGAGAAACGTGTTGAACTAAAACTGTCAAGAGGAGCCAATTGGAATAGGTGGGTGGCCACCAATATCCACCTAGATCAATCCTCCCCCATTAGGAAGAAATGTTCTCCATTTCATTTAGTGCCCCCATCGGGTGAGAAAAACTATGTTGAATTTGGCCCCATGTGAGCCACTTGCCTTGGTGCAGGAGTTGCCATGCCTTGACAACCCGATAAAGTTGGATCCTCTGTTGGTGAGTGCCCTTGACGTGTGTGTCCACTATCTGATTAGTGGATGCATGTTCCATGCAGTCAAGGTTGATCTCTATTGGTTTCAATTGTTTTGTGATCTCCGAGGTGTCCAATAATGGTGGAAAATATGGTTAGAGGAGGTCCACATTAAACACTAGGTGCAAGCCAAGGAAGGGAGGATTGTTGAGCTCAAAATCATTGTCACCCATAGCCTTGGTGATAGTGTAAGGCCCATAGCAAAGTGGACAGAGATTCTGATGGGTCCCAGTAAGGCACTCTTTCTACAAATGTAACTAGACCTTGTATCCCACCTGAAACTTGTGCAGTACTCGGTGTTGATCATGGCGATGCTTGTACTTAGCATTGGCTTTCTGCAAAATCTCATGGAACTATTGGCGGATGAGTTGAATCCACTCAATGAATCTAGTGGCTTTTTTGGCCTTAGACTGAACATGGGAAGATTTTTCCTGTGTGGTTGCAAGAGGTAGTGCAACATCAATGGGGCCCAAGGGTTGGAACCCCAGCCCCACCTGAAATGGGCTATGGTCGGTGGAGCTATGGAGAGCCATGTTGTAGTTCTGTTGAACATAGGGAAGACTATCATCCCATGTATGTGGATGCTTAGAATTATACATGCATAGGATGTGCACAATCATCAGATTGACGACCTTTGTTTGGCCATCGGTTTGGCGATGGAAGGCAGTGGATTTAGTGAGCTTGGTGTCCAACAATGACCAGAGACTTGACCAAAATGTGTTGAGGAACATGTTGTCCCGATCTGAGATGATGGTCTATGGTATCCCAAAATGAACCCACACCTGTTCGAAGAAGATCTTGGCAGTATTTGTCATTTTGATGCTCTTATTACAGGCTGTGATAATGGTCATCTTCAAAAACCAATCAACCACCACAAATACACAATCATTTCCTTTCTTGGTGGACAGAATACCAGACATGTAATCCATCGAGATGGATTCCCAAGGCCTCTCAGGAGAAATAAGAGGGGTGTATAATCCTTGCTTCTTAATGGTTGGCTTGGAAATGGCATAGGCAGTGCAATATCTGATACACTTTCTAACGTCATGTCGAAGTTTTGGCCAGTAAAAATGTTTATGTAGAATGGCCACAATTTTCTCCATGCCAAAATGTCCTACCATCCGACTGTAGTGAGCCTCTCAAATCATCTTTGCAGGCTCTCTTACTGGAACATATAGGTGGCCCAGATGGCATTACGTTCCATCTTGAATGTGAAAATCGGTGACATTCGCGCCTATACCCAAAAGCTAATAGGTGGTGGAAAAGTTAGGATCACATTGATAAAGTTGGGGCCACTCAGATGCCTCATTCCCATAGGGATGGAGCACGGTGGTGAGTGAAACAATGGGAGGTTGATTGAAGTAGTCAGTGACATGATTTGTGCTCCTTATCTTATACTTGATGTTGATATGGAACTGTTGCAGGTATGTGGACCACTTTTGATGGTGGTCATTCTACAACATCCCTTATGT
Source organism: Picea glauca (assembly GCA_000966675.3). Classification (NCBI taxonomy): domain Eukaryota; kingdom Viridiplantae; phylum Streptophyta; class Pinopsida; order Pinales; family Pinaceae; genus Picea; species Picea glauca. The sequence continues at coordinate 14,791 of JZKD02S1796166.1, forward strand.
ATGTATAAACTGCATAGGCTTGTGATCAGTGTGGATGATTGTCTCCTTTCCCATAATGTAACGTTTCCATTGACGACAGTCTTGCACAATGGAATACATTTCCTTTTCATAGGTGGGGTATTTATGGACAGTATCTGAGAGTGTCTCACTATGGTATACGACTAGATGGTCGTGTTAAGTGACAACTGTGCCTACAGCATAGTCGGATGCATCAGTCTCAATCTCGAATTGTTGTTGCAAATCGGGTAAGGAGAGTATTGTATCTGAGCACAAGTGATGCTTTAGATCATCAAATGCTCATTGTTGTTCCTTCCCCCATGAAAAATTTTCCTTTCAACTGCCCTTTGTCACTTGGTTGAGGGACAATGAAATATGGGAGAATCTCAACACGAACCATTGGTAAAATTTGGCAAGTCCCAAGAATCTTTGAAGCTCGATTAGTGTGGTTGAGGCTGGCTAGTCACGAATGACTTAGATCTTAGCCGGATCCACATGTACCCCAAGCTCATCAACAATGTAGCCCATGTATTGGACCCTGTTCATTCCAAATGAACATTTTTCCAAGTTGGCATATAGCTTGTGATACCACAGAGTGTTCAAAACCTGTTGAATATGTTGCATGTGCCCCTCCCAAGTTTTGTTGAAGATGAGGATGTCATCCAGATATACCACCACGAAAGAGTTGGTGAAGGGTCTCAATAAATCATCCATAAACCTCATGAAATTTAATGGTTCATTTGTTAATCCAAAGGGCATGATCAGCCATTTGAAGAGACCTTATTTAGATTTTAAAGTTGGCTTCCATACATCATTCGATTCGATGGGAACCTAGTGGTAGCCAGACTTTAGGTCAATCTTGCTGAAGAAATTCCCCCCCTTGAATTGGTCAATGTTGGCACCAGGATGAAATGGAAAGAAGGATGATCGTGGGAAAGAAATCATGTAGAAACTAAAGTAACAGCTAACAAAAGAACAGCATGCGCGCATGCAAGAAAGCATGCACAAGGAAAGCGACAGCTGGAGGAAGAACAACACGCGCATGGGAGGAATACCTAATGTCGGTAGGTTTAGGGTTTTGATAATACATTGTAAATGGCTGAAGAGCTTGAAATGTATAAATATAGATATGAAGGTATCATATAAAAAGATAGGTTGGTTAATTTGGGTTTAGAGATAGTAAGTTGTTGTTATTAGTTACTAGTACTAAGGATTGTAGCTACGCATGAGCGAATGCGATATGTAAGGGTTTTTTATTGTGTGAACCAATTTTGTAAGTTGTTGAGAAAATGGGAGAAGAGGGAAGACAGATCTAAGGATTGGATCACAGGCTGTAGATCCTGGTGCGATCTAGTTCGCCTCATATAGAACTTATTCTTGAAAGAGAAATTGTAAGCGCGTGGTGCCGAAAATGTAGAAATACCATAATAAAAGAGCCAAGAGACAAATCTTTGTGGACGTAGCCCAAGGGGGGTGAACCACGGTAATATTTGTGTAATGTGATGAATGCATGTATTTCTTTATTTTCTTTTAGCAGTTAATTGGTTCGATTCATGAATGGGTTAATGTACTGTTATGAAATACATTTATGTTGTTGGGAAATAAACTGTGAAATATACGTATGCGACTCTGAGGAATAAGTAGATTACAGTCCCAGCTCGTGGTACATGGATTTGGTTCCTGAACCCCTGTCTCATACTCAATCCCAGGTTGTAAACACCTGAGTCTTACAACCACCCATTTAAAGTTATCTTGGGTGAGACTGCATAGTGTGTCATGTGCACTGTGTTGCCTTCTGTCTTACCAGAGGGGTCGATAGTTTTAGAGACTTTGTTGGAAACCTGAATGACATGAACCCTGGGTCAACAACTCAGATAGACTAGTAGAGAGAACCACCAGGAAAGAGGGAATCAAACCAACAAATGGTTCTGTTGTCATGTTAAGAGGAACAAGAAAGGACTGAGTAGATGAGATAGAGTGAACGAAAACCGAAGGAGAGAAAAAGAAGAGCAATGAGCCATTAGAAGGGAATGTGGAGACCTTGGAACCCCATGAAAGCGGAAATTGAAGGATGGTTGAGAACCAAAGAACTAGAGTTTGCATAAAAAGACAATATAAACCCTAGAATTACACCACGTAAATACCTGGATAAATACGTATTTATTGATTTACACGAAGTCTTTTTCTATGATTTTCCGCATCTACTACAGGAGTGGATCCTAAGGTTGAAGGATAACCATGCAACGAACCAGATTCAATAGCTAGATTGGACTCCAATACAGATTGAGCAGTTGCAGCAGGTGAACAACAAATTCACCCGCGCAGTAGACTTTTGTCTTGACAATATTGTGGCAGGATTCATCACAGAGTTTGCAGTAGACACAGTGAAGTCATACAACGCAGCCAAGCAAGAATTTATACGAGGACCCTGAGGAAGGTACATTCGATCACTATATACTTCTATCAAGATATTGTTATATAACAAAGGTGTGATGATAATGGAATCAGACAACTAGACTTCCCTGCGCACATGGGGGAAGGGGGGAAGCAATGACAGAGAGAGGAGGAATGGAAGGAGGGTAGGATAAAGACAAGAATAAGGAGGAACTCTTGGACTAGATCTTGATGGATGACGACCAGCTTAAGTGGATCTTGGAATCATCAGGAATGACGCGTAGCGGACTACCCTACCAATACAAGGTAAACATCAAGAAGAGAGCCATAGCTGCGAGGGAGGGCTTGGTGAAGGATGAGGCAGAGGTAGAGGATCTTCGGGCTATGGAGCAGATTGAGGAAATCATGTGCACCACATATGAGCGAAAAACAAGAGGCCCGAGAACAGGAGGAGAAGGTAGTCATCATTTTCATATTAATGTCAGTGTGGAACCCATAAACCCATGTGCGACCAACACACCAAAGAGAACACCACCATTTAGACAACTGAAGTTCAGAGGAATTCTGACATCAGGAAGTGCATCTACACAAGGAGAAACAATTGGAGGAGCTAGTTCAGGCAATCTTAGTCAAGTATCTACACCACGCAGAGGAGGTAGTAGTTCAGCATTTAGAATGGCAGGACATGATCCTACTATCATATTACCAGAGTTTTGGGGAGAAGCAACAGAAGACCTTGAGAATCATTTTTTCATTTGCGCAAAGATCTGCGAGGCAAAATAGATCATTGATGAAGATACCAAGCTCACATAGCTAGATATCACACTCAGAGACCGCGCACTAGACTGGTATATGAGTCTCGACATGAACAGTTCCCCCAGAACGACAAGGGCATTGAATGACATTAAGAAATTATTGATCAATGAGTTCCAGAAGCCGAATTCAGAGGATCAGTACATGAACGAGATGATTGAAATAAGACAAAAACCAGGAGAATCTATATTGGATATTGATCACAGATTCAAGCGATTAAAAGGAAAGTTAAAATACCTCGTGACCAATATGCAGCATCGACACCAGTTTGTCAACTCACTACTCCCACACTTAAAATACCCCTTAGGAAAACAAAAGTTTTAGACGCAGGCAGAGGCTCTGTAGGTAGCCTTACAATTGGAAGAGAATCAGTACCATCAGATGAACCCATCTATCGAAGAGCTGAAGGAGGATCTGAAGAACTTAACATTTCAGCTGAACCAGAATAAGAACAAGGACAAACGAGAAGCCATTTGGTGCACCACCTGCAGAATGGAAGGAAACCATAAGAATGAATGCCCAACATTTGCGTAGTATATGGAAATAGGTATGCCAAACCCACTACCACAGGGAGGATTATGGTGTGAAATATGCAAGAAACTGGGCCACAACCCTTATCACTGCACGAGGATGCAAAAATACCAAACAGTTCCAAAGAATTCTTATTGCACCTCTTGTAAGTCAGTAGGCCACAACCACAAAGATTGCAGAACTATGGAGATGATGTGGGAAAGAACATTAGACGCATACAGGGTACAGGCTGAAATGATCACTGGGCAGGTAGCACCACAGTTCAATCAAACCCCAGCCCCATACAACACTGCGCAGTCGCAGTATAATACTGTGCAACAACCCTACAATAACACGCAACCACAGTACAACCTAGCACATCCCCAGTACAATATCGCGCAGTATAATCAGGCACCACAGTATAACACATCGTGAGGTGATCACGCTGGATATAGAGGAGCAGGACAAGCCAGAGGAGGTTTCGGACGCGGTAGAGGACTCGTCACATGTCACAATTTCCAACAACCGTGACATTATGCATGGGAATGTCCATTGCCACCAGCGACTTGTATGTATTGTCCCACATCGGAACACAATACAGAGGAATGTCCGACATTACTAATAAAGATTCAGGAAAAAAGGAACCAAAACAATCAGAATGTTCAATGGATTTCAGCCGAAGCAAGGGACGACGAATGAAACATCAACATAGTCACTCATGGAGGAAAGAAAACAGGAAATGACACAGTTCGACAGGAACCAGCGCAAAACCAATGGATAAATAAGAACACCAAACCAAGAAAGAAGTTTGACACGCCCAAAGAAAAGGAGACTTTTAAGGAATCCAGACAAGAATTTCAGAAGGCAGACACATCGTCGACTTCAACTGCGCAACCAATCAAGGAATTCTCATAATATGAGATGCCACCATCCCTGGATCATACCAATGGGATGCAACCCAAGGGACAAGTAAGTACTCTCAAAGACTTTTTTCAATCATGCGTAAAAATGTTAAGTGATCCTTTCTCTGTGAAAATATTACAAAAAATCCTAGAGAAATGTAGCAGCGAGACGGAACAAAAGCCATAACTAAAAACCGTCAACCACCTACACACAAGAAGAAGAACAAGTAGGGATTTTAGAATAAATGCTAACATTGGGGATTTCAATATGGGAGATATTATACTAGACCTAGGGAAGTGAATATGCTACCAAAGACTACATGGCAATGCATGGGGGAACCAACATTGGGATACTCGACCGTTCAACTAAAGTTAGAAAACCAACATAGAGTCCTACCAATAAGAAGACTAAAAGGAGTGACAGTAGATCCGGATGGATTTCACACCAAAGTAGATTTTGAAGTCATCTAAATAGTAGATGACACAACACCTTACTCGACATTACTTGGTCTGGACTGGGCGTTTGACAACCAGGCCATAATTAATTTTAAAAATAGATAGTCCCACTAGACCCATTAGAAGGGGAGAGATTCATAGAACCCACTTCTATGGACTTAGAAGAGATCGGTCAGTTGTACAGAACAACTGTGCACGATGAGGATTGTTATTTCTCAGTTTGTAGTTCAGGTCAAGTAGCTAAAAGGTAAGGGTCAAACTAGCATAACAGGAGCTTCCCCACCCACTGTCACCTCGATGGAGGGCTCTTTCTATTTAGGGTGGCTAAACCCAAGGGAGACGTCCCTGGTAATCTAGGGTTCTGAAAGGCAAAGGCTTAAAGGATCAAGGTGAGTTTTCCCTTCACAGATTACCGCCAAGAAGATAGTCAAAAATGAAGAAATGCCACATAAGAAGCACCTGTTTGCGAGACAAGGCAACAATAAAACTAATACATGCAAATAGTGGTTAATACTTCATTTGTCAATGACTATCAATATTTAATATACATGAGCATAAATAACAGTAATTATTGACGAAGTCAATGATTGCAATAATGACAATGGCTTATAATATTACTTCTCAATAAACACTGGAAATGATATAGCATTCAATGTAGATAATCAATCCTTGAATTAATTTAAAGACTTAAATATCATCAATTGCTCATATACAAAGGTTGTTGCGTCATGATGCTAGAGGTGACGTCAGCCTTGTTCTAGGGTTAGTATGGTAGACAAAGAGGTCAATGTTTTGTTATTTAGCCAATGAAAACTATCAATACATCAATGTCTATCATTAGATGACTAAGCCACAACATTTTATATCAACCAAAATCTCAAAAGAGGCATGACGTCATCATCAATCTAGGGTTAGTAGACGTTAGGGTTAGTTAGGGTTTCAAATTTAAGAGTTTTGAAAAAGTTGTTTTGGCACAACAGGCTCAACGTTGGAAAGATAGACTAGTGCCTTAGGGTATTATGGAGTCAAAAGCAAGGGCAAGATCTCAGGAGAATCTAAATCTAAGGACAAGAGAGTTAGGTTCTATGGTGCTGCAATGGAAAGGCCCTAGAATCAAAACCCTAAGGGGAGGAGGCTCATTCTAGTGTTGCTCAAGCAAGGCCTCATGCTCCTCCCTCTTTCCTTAAATATCCTTGGCAAAAACGACTAGCTTTAAAACACAAATCTAAGGGTGAAAAGTGTTGCAAGGGCAAGGCCTTTCAAGCCCTAAAAGTCAAAACCCTAGGTGTAGAATTAACTAGGCCTAGGATGTCTTCTTTCTTCAACTTGTGTTTAAATGCTAACTCAGAAAAAGGGGAATTAGTGTAGCAACGGATAGGCTATATCCTCCTTAATCAATGGCTAAAACAAGTTTCTTAATCATGGGGACATATAGCAAGGACCTACTTGTGTGCTTTCTACCTAGGGTTTCAAGATTAAGCAATATAATAGCAATGTAACAATAAATGCAAGAGATTTAACCTACAACCATTCATTCAAGAAGTTTTGCATGAGAAATACACTTACAAATCATGAAGAGTGCTTATCAAACCCTAGTTGTAAACCTTTCAATGATAGAAACACCATAAAAATGCCAAGAATGATCCTCCACAAGAGTTGTGCCTCACTTCCAAGAGCAATAATACCAAGATAAAAGACTAAAAATGATCTCTCACAAGAGAGTGAGTTTTCTTATGTGAAAATGAGAGGCAACGTCCTCTATTTATATCATCCAAATGACCTTTAATTAGAAAATAAGCCCCTCTGAGGGAGACGTTGGCCCTTTTTGGGCAAGCTGAGCATCTAGGAAGCCAAACGTTGGCCCTTCTAGGTCTTCTCCAAGCTGCCACATGTGCCAAATGATCCCAACACACTGCCACACGCTCCAGACAACGTCCAGCTGCCTCAGGTGATGTCCTGTCCATCAAAAGCAATCATCCCATCTGCAGTGGGTGATCCCCTCTAGGTCAGGCTCTGCCAAAGTGTCCCGGGTAGGACATCCTTCTTCCTTCTCATGCAGTGGCTCATCACAACGTTTTCTTGTCTCTGCCATCCCAACAACCATATGATGGGCTCTTCAGCCCCATGGAGGTTCGAGCTAATCATATCTCCATGTGTATCGATCCACTAGTACCTGTCCATCGGGCATGTTCCTACACATCAAAAACTATGCCCTCCATGGGCTCATCAGTCCTCGGGATCATAGCAATGTCAATCATATTTCATCATTAAATTTATCAAATACATGCATGAAATCCCTAACATATCATCTAAGAGCTCAAAGACATTACACATATCTACTATACAAAGCTGAAGAAACCAACACAATAACCTATTGGGCTAATACCCACAAGAAAAGGAAAGTTTCCTTAGAGGATCATTCAAGCCATGTATACGAAGTGGTATGGTCTAGGGATGTCCAGTCATAGTAAGACCAGGGATAGGTGTTGTCCGTGGGTGCCTCTGTAGGATGTGAGTTGTACCCGTCATGGATGCACTTTTTCCAAGCCCTTTTATTGCCTTTATTTTTCATTTATTGCTTTTCTTTCTTTTTTAATTCAAGGTCTGACCAGAGGACACTGCCTTGGCGTGGTGACCAAAGCTAATAGTGTTACTCACTGGTATCTTCACAGAAATGACAAGGTTGGCTCGTGATGAGACCCCCTTTCCCTTGGCCATGCAACCAAAGGTCATTGCCCTGGCGTGGTGACCAGATAATGGCAATGTCATACTGTTGGATACCTATGAACATAAT
>JZKD02S1796166.1:23477-42596 GCA_000966675.3 Picea glauca
AAAGGAACCTAATGCATATACAAGAAGGTTATAACGATCAAACATGACACATACCATGATACCTTGGACCAATTACCTCATGGAGCAAGAGTCCTCTCCGATGCAAGTCCAAGCCAATGGTGATGGAAGTCATTGCTGATAATAGGACAAGTCTGGCAAAGAAGAAGAAGGATGGGCCCTCCAGGGCCATGCTCAGGTCGATTCTTCTCTCGGTACTCCATGTCTAGGACCTGTGGGCCTCGAGACATGATCTCCTAGTTATCCCATGGTATCGGAGATAACATCTAGCTCCAACTCGGGGACATGTGCTCACCGTAGAGCGCATGAGAACCTCAGCATCTCTGGCATAAACCTGCAGACCTGCTCACACTTGACAAGAAATCATCAGCGACAAAAGTTGGGGTGGTATTGCCACCCCGCAAAATAATACATGTATACATATGAGATAAAACAATCAAGATGCATATAAGGGAAACAAACAATAAATGCAAATGGTATAATACACGAAAATGCCTACCTACTCATACTTACCTGTACCATCATGTGTCTGGAGGGTAGTAACACTTGATATGTAAAGCATTTAGTGGCAATTTCATAATCTCTCCTTCCATTGTCTCCAGGTTGAAGGAGTTTGTACCTGCACAACTCTTGATTTTGTAAGGGCCTCCACATAGGCTATCAAATTTTTTGTGCATGCCAGGCTTCTCTTTTCTTTTATCCCACAGCAGGACAAGATATCCTTCAACGAAACTTATTTCTTTGGCTTTGTGATCAAAAGTGTTCTTTATCTTGTCCTGGTTCCTTGTCATTTGACCCAGGGCATTTCTTCGAGTTTCGTCTAATTCTATCAACTGATTTATTCTCCCCTGGATTGCTTCTACGTTTGTGTCGTATTGTTGTGCAAATCGGAGGATAGGAATTTGGAGGTTCACAGGGAGTTTTTCTTCAAGTCCATATACCAGCTCAAAAGGGGTTTTCCCTATGGACGTCTTTGTTGTTATTCGATCTTCCCATACTGCATACTTTATTTTACTATCCCATGATTTCTTATTTTCTCCGGCAACCTTTTTCAGGATATTCATGAGATTCTTGTTGGTTGATTCTGCTATTCCATTCCTTTGTGGGTAATAGTTTGAGGAATGGGACAGGGTAATTCCATATTTGAAACAAAACTCTACCAGAGCGTAGGAACTGAAGGCTTTGGCATTATCCGTAGTGATCTTGGAAGGTACCCCAAACCTTGTTATGATCTGATCTTCTAAGAAGTTCATGACAACCTCTTCGGTGGCCTTCTTTGTAGGAATTGATTCAACCCATCTGGTGAAATAATTCGTGGCTGTCAGGATCCATCGATAGCCATTACTAGAATTGTCTTTGATTTCACCAATAAAGTCTAGACCCCACTGCTGAAATGGTGCTTCCACTACTACTGGTTTCAAAGGCTGGACTGGAAGCTTTGGTTTGTCGGTGAAGTATCGGCAAGGTTGGCAAGACCGAACATGTTGATAAGCATCTGAGAAAAGTGTTGGTCAATAATAACCAGCCCTCAAAATCTTGTGGGCAGTAGTACGTGCGACAAAATGTCCACCGTAGTACCCAGAGTGTAATTCCTCCAAGATTTTCTTTGCCTCATCTTTGTTCATGCATCAAAGAATAACGCCATCAGGATTCTTCCACCCAAGTCCATCTTCGGTCAGGCAGTACTTCATAGCCTTCAACCTCAAATCTCTCCTCTTGTGATCTACCAGGTGATCAGGACAGGACAAGTTCTTCAAATAATAAACTATGTCAGAATACCACTCATCATGTTCTAGTTCGTTGACTATTACATTCACCTACTCATTTTCACCCATCTGTATGGCTTCCTGATTGCTTTCAGTCATCATTTGCGCCAAACCTTGTCCCTTTATTATCTTGGTGGGTTTTATCTCTAAGTCATACTCCTGGATTTTTGAAACCCACTTTCCTTGGGTCCCCATACAGTCTTGTTGTGACAAAACATCCTTCACGGCTGGATATGGGACATAAGCCTTGATTTTATTATAGCCGATGTAATTTATGAAGTGCTTGAGGGACTTAACCAAAGCATAAGCCTGCTTTTCTGTGATGGAGTAGTTCAATTATGAATCTCTCAGGACTTTTCTCATAAAGGCTATGGGATGTTCAAAGTTGTCATCATCTTTCTGCATCAATACACCTGCAATAGTGTCCTGAGATGCAAATGAAAAAATTATAAAATCTCGTGAAAAATTAGGACTGATCAAGACCGGGGCTTGAGAGATGGCATTCTTGATATCTTCAAAAGATATATCAGTCTCATTTCCCCATCTAAAAGCAACATCCTTCTTCAGTAGGGCGCTTAATGGTTTTATCCTTTCCACAAAGTTAGGCACGAATCTACGAATGAAGTTGATTTTTCCAAGAAAAGTTTGTAGGGATTTCTTATTGACTGGAGGATGGACATATTTTATGGATTGGACTCTTTCAGGATCAACGAAGACTCCCCCTGGTGAGGCCACGTGTCCTAACAATTCTCCTTCGTCGATCCCAAAAATAGACTTCTTAGGATTTAGTGAGATGCCATACTTCCTACATCGTTCAAAAACAATCCTGAGGTGGGAGAGATGGTCTTTCCTTTCTTTGGACACAACTGTGAGGTCATATTGGTAAATTTCTATGATATTTTGTATGAGGTCTCTGAAGGAAAATTCCATTGCTCTTTGAAAGGTGGCACCTGCATTCATAAGGCCAAATGGCATTCTCAATTACATAAAAGTTCCCCAAGGCGTAGTAAACGTAGTCTTGAGTTGATCCTCTCTCTTGAGTAAAACTTGGTTATATCCCGAGAATCCATCCAGCATTGACATCATTCCCTCTCCTGTAACTCGTTGAAGCAGATGTTCCATGTTTGGGAGAGGATAATTATCCTTTAACAACAGCTGGTTGAGGTTGCAGAAATCAACGCATAGGCGGATATCACCATTTTTCTTCCGAACAACTACCGGATTTGACATGCAAGAAGAATACCTGATTGGGGCTATGATACCGGCGTCAACCATCTTTTGGAGTTCCTTTTGTATCTGTCCAGCTAACTTTGGGTTGATGTGCCTTAACTTTTATCGAAATGGCTTGGCTCCTTCCACCAAGGGTATAGCATGTTGGATAATGTCTCCTCTATAGGCCTTGAATTCATCATAGTTCCAAGCAAAGGTATCTCTGAATTCCCTAATGAGCTCCAGTATTTCCTTCCTCTCTTTATCGGTAGTCCCTTTCCCTATCTTGACCATTCTTGGGTCCATTTCAGTACCAATATTGAATTCCAAGGCTTCCTCAACTTGCTTGTTGTTTCTTTTTCCTTTGAAAACATCATGTCTGTCAAATATATTCTCCAGAGGAATACAACCTTTTGGTAAAGTATTGTTTTGCAGGTTGATGATTTCCAGGTCCATAGACTTAGCCAGGAAAGCAACTTGTGTATCCGTGAATTCTTTGTTATTCTCTATGAATCTGATAATTTGATCGTCATCTTCGAAAACTTGCCAGTGCTCCAAATTGTCGGGGATAGAAGGTCTAAAAAGAACCTCCATTTTGCACTGATCATGAAGAGGTCCTTTGCATGGTTGCAGAGTGGAAGATGAGATAGCCAGGGCATTGGCCACATGGTTTTCTTCTCGAGGAACAGCTTCAATTGATATCTTTTTGAAGGATTTTGAAAGAGTTTGAGCTACATCTCGATATTTCTTTAACTTCTCGTTCTTAGTTGTAAATCTCATTAGAACTTGTGAAATGATGAGGTCCGAGTCACCCTTCACCTCCAAGATTGTGACTCCTTTATCGATTGCCAGATTGAGTCCCAGAATCAAAGCTTCATATTCAACCACATTGTTAGTGCAATGGAATTCCAGCCTATATGAATGGTAGAATATCTCACCTGACGGAGCCGTTAAGACTATTCTAGCACCTGATCCAAAACTTGAATGTGAGCCATCGAATTCTAAGGTCCAGATTCCTTCTGTTTCCTCGACTGTGTCCATATCCAATTTTCCTTATTGAATGAACCAATCATTTAGACCGTTGTTGATGCATAAAAGTTGATCATCTATCTCATCGGGGTTTTCAACCGGTGATCTAACAAAGGGTTCATTGTAGATGGTATAAAATCCTCCTTCGGGATGAGGGATGATAGCTCTGGACTTATCTCTGTGAATGCTTCTGTTTAAGTGCTCAATAAGATCGTTACAGATGATAATCCCAAAATTGTTAACATCGTCCACAACAACCACATTTATCAAGAAAGGAGCGTTGGGACAGGAGTCAAAGGCTGTTTCAAGATTGTTAATGACTCCCTTCACGAAATTGTCTCTGGTATTAGCTCGTGAAATTTGTAGGCCCAATTGTTGCATAAACTCTTCTGTCATTATATTGGCTTTGGCTTCTGGGTGTAGTATACAATTGTGGAGGAGAAAATCATTAACTCGGAGGGAGACGTAAAAGGGTTTGAACTCACGATTTTTAGCAATTGGGTCTCCCACTTGATGAATAAAAAGAGAGAAGTCTTGAATGGGACTTGGCTCCGAGATTTTGTGTGACGCACCCCTATCTTCGTCCTTTGGATGGACCTTGTTCAATGGAGGTTCTTGGGAAGAGATATCACTTTTATGAGAAAGGCTCCATTTCCTTTTGGTGGGAGCTAGCTCGATTTGGAGGACGCTTGGAGGCTCAGGCTCTGCCATTGGTTCATTACCTGGATCCCATAGTTCACAATTCATATTTCTTTGTTCAATGAAGTCATCAAAATCAAGATTTCTCTCAATATGAAAGGCCATATCTTGTTCTTCTTCCAAAGTTGTTGGTGACCGGTCCCTAACTCTGAATTGCAAGGTTCCTTCTTAGGAGGACAGGTACTGACCGAGGATAGCTTGTTCTGAACCAACCTTAGACCGGATCTTTTTAAGGACAAGATTAAACCTATCATTGAAATCTCTTGTACTTTCACAAGGTCCTTTGCAAATGTTGAGGTACTGGGCAAAAGAGTCTTGCGAATGTTCATTATCAGACCACCTTACCTTGAAGGCCTTCTGTAGCTCTTCAATGTTCTTTATGCTTCCCTTAGGGAGTTTATCAATCTAGCCCTTAGATTTTCCTACAAGAGAACTTGAAAAGAGCTTCATAAAAACGTCAGGGTGATCATGACCATCCAAATGAAAGTCAAAACTATCGCAAAACTGGGTCCAATGTGAATTTCCAGAAGTTTCCTTTCCTGAAAAGAAAGGTAGCCAGGAGTTTGCATTTGTAGGCAAATCATGTACTCCACCTTGGACATTACTAAAGTCAAAGCAGTTAAAACTCTCTGGGTGAGACCATTTATGAGGGGTTGGATTGATTGGTGGTATAGGGTTTGTTATAGTGGTGGTTGTCATAGTAGCGGGATTTTAATACAATTTTCCACTACGAGTTGTCATGTTTAAAGGAAGTCTCTTCCCAAAAGGTGACTTGACAACAGGTGAATTAGCAGGAGGCTTCCTTCTGAAAACTAGATGAGGGTTATTGAACCTCCTTTTGGTTTGTGGAGTCGCCAGATAGTTTTCCTGAAACTACCAAAGAATAGGGGGAAAAGGTTGTAGTGGATTTGCCAGGTAAGCTTGTAAGAAAAGGTCTTTGAGCCAAGGCTTACCAAAAGATTTGTTGTTGAGGAAGATTGACTCAGTGTTCCCCGACAACGGCGCCAAAATGTTATCGCTCAGTTTGTAGTTCAGGTCAAGTAGTTGAAAGGTAAGGGTCAAACTGGTGTAACAGGAGCTTCCCCACCCATTGTCACCTCGATGGGGGGCTCTTTCTATTTAGGGTGGCTAAACCCAAGGGAGACGTCCCTGGTAATCTGGGGTTCTGAAAGGAAAAGGCTTAAAGGATCAAGGTGAGTATTCCCTTCACAGATTACCGCCAAGAAGATAGTAAAAAATGAACAAATACCACAGAAGAAGCACCTGTTTGCGAGAAAAGGAAACAATAAAACTAATACATGAAAATAGTGGTTAATACTTCATTTGTCAATGACTATCAATATTTAATATACATGATCATAAATAACAGTAATTATTGACGAAGTCAATGATTGTAATAATGACAATGGCTTATAATATTACTTCTCAATAAACACTAGAAATGATATAGCATTCAATGTAGATAATCAATCCTTGAATTAATTTAAAGCCTTAAATATCATCAATTTCTCATATACAAAGGTTGTTGTGTCACTATGCTAGAGGTGACATCAGCCTTGTTCTAGGGTTAGTATGGTAGACAAAGAGGTCAACGTTTTGTTATTTAGCCAATGAAAACTATCAATACATCAATGTCTATCATTGGATGACTAAGCCACAACGTTTTATATCAACCAAAATCTCAAAAGCGGCATGACTTCATCATCAATCTAGGGTTAGTAGACGTTAGGGTTAGTTAGGGTTTCAAATTTAAGAGTTTTGAAAAAGTTGTTTTGGCACAACAGGCTCAACGTTGGAGAGATAGACTAGTGCCTTAGGGTATTATGGAGTCAAAAGTAAGGGAAAGATCTCGGGAGAATCTAAATCTAAGGACAAGAGAGTTAGGTTCTATGGTGCTGCAATGGAAGGACCCTAGAATCAAAACCCTAAGGGGAGGAGGCTCATTCCGGTGTTGCTTAAGCAAGGCCTCATGCTCCTCTCTCTTTCCTTAAATATCCTTGGCAAAAATGGCTAGCTTTAAAACACAAATCTAAGGGTGAAAAGTGTGGCAGGGGCAAGGCCCTTCAAACCCTAAAAGTCAAAACCCTAGGTGTATAATTAACTAGGCCTAGGACGTCTTCTTTATTCAACTTGTGTTTAAATGCTAACTCAGAAAAAGGGGAATTAGTGTAGCAACGACTAGGATATATCCTCCTTAATCAATGGCTAAAACAAGTTTCTTAATCATGGGGACATATAGCAAGGACCTACTTATGTGCTTGCTACCTAGGGTTTCAAGATTAAGCAATATAATAGCAATGTAACAATAAATGCAAGAGATTTAACCTACAACCATTCATTCAAGAAGTTTTGCATGAGAAATACACTTACAAATCATGAAGAGTGCTTATCAAACCCTAGTTGTAAACCTTCCAATGATAGAAACACCATAAAAATGCCAAGAATGATCCTACACAAGAGTTGCGCCTCACTTCCAAGAGCAATAATACCAAGATAAAAGACTAAAAATGATCTCTCACAAGAGAGTGAGTTTTCTTATGTGAAAATGAGAGGCAACGTCCTCTATTTATATCATCCAAATGACCTTTAATTAGAAAATAGGTCATTAAAACAGTCGACAAGGCTGACTAACATTTTTACATTGTTTTTACATTAAATGCTAAGAAATGTCATAATATGAGCTCAAAAGGGAGACGTCAGGCCCCTCTGAGGGAGACATTGGCCCTTTTTGGGCAAGCTGAGCATCTAGGAAGCCAAACGTTGGCCCTTCTAGGGCTTCTCCAAGCTGCCACGTGTGCCAAATGATCCCAACACACTGCCACACACTCCAGACAACGTCCAACTTCCTCAGGTGATGTCCTGTCCATCAAAAGCAATCGTCCCATCTGCAGTGGGTGATCCCCCCTAGGTCGGGCTCTGCCAAAGTGTCTCGGGTAGGACATCCTTATTCCTTCTCATGCAGTGGCTCATCACAACGTTTTCTTGTCTCTGCCATCCCAACAACCATCTGATGGGCTCTTCAGCCCCATGGAGGTCCGAGCTAATCATATCTCCATGTGTACCGATCCACTGGTACCTGTCCGTCGGGCATGTTCCTACACATAAAAAACTACGCCCTCCATGGGCTCATCAGTCCTCGGGATCATAGCAATGTCAATCATATTTCATCATTAAATTTATCAAATACATGCATGAAATCCCTAACATATCATCTAAGAGCTCAAATACATTACACATATCTACTATACAAAGCTGAAGAAACCAACAGAATAACCTATTGGGATAATACCCACAAGAAAAGGAAAGTTTCCTCAGAGGATCATTCAAGCCATGTATACAAAGTGGTATGGTCTAGGGATGTCCATTCATAGTAAGACCAGGGGTAGGTGTTGTCCATGGGTGCCTCTGTAGAAGGTGAGTTGTACCCGTCATGGATGCACTTTTTCCAAGCCATTTTATTGCCTTTGTTTTTCATTTATTGCTTTTCTTTATTTTTTACTTCAAGGTCTGACCAGAGGACACTGCCTTGGCGTGGTGACCAAAGCTGACAGTGTTACCCATTGGTATCTTCACAGAAATGATAAGGTTGGCTCGTGATGAGACCCACTTTCCCTTGGCCATGCAACCAAAGGTCACTACCCTGGCGTGGTGACCAGATAATGGCAATGTCATACTGCTAGATACTTATGAACATAATGGGTCGTCTCATGATGAGACCTCCCATCCTCTTGGTTAGGTCTTGTTTTATTATTTTTCTTAGGGTCCCTTTAGTTTCTTATCGAGAGGTCTTTTATTGCCTTCTCGGGGATCCCTGGGCGAAGCATCTCTAGGTTTTGTTTCCTATGGCTTTTATCTTTTACCATCTGCTTTTACCCCCTGGGCCTTTAGCCCCTTCTTCCCACGGGACAAAGTGTAACCCCCAAAAGGTCATCCTAATGGCCGGACTAGGGGAATGGGATAGATGTGTGGGAGATAAGATGAAAAATGATAGAATGGTGGGAGTGGACGATGGCTCTGCAAATCCCCCTTGGTGGCTAACCAAAACCTATGAATACAAGCTTGCTAAGTCACCCCATTAATCACCCCAACAATGGTCAAGTGGATTAGTGTAAGATCCAAGCAGTCATCAGAAATGAAAGGAACCTAATGCATATACAAGAAGGTTATAATGATCAAACATGACACATACCATGATACCTTGGACCAATTACCTCATGGAGCAAGACTCCTCTCCGATGCAAGTCCAAGCCGATGGTGATGGAATCCATTGTTGCTAATAGGACAAGTCTGGCAAAGAAGAAGAAGGATGGGCCCTCTAGGGCCATGCTCAGGTCGATCTTTCTCTCGATACTCCATGTCTAGGACCTGTGGGCCTCGAGACATGATCTCCTAGTTATCCCATGGTATCAGGGATAACAAGGATTACATAAACCCAACTGCAGACAGGGTAATCAGTTGGTGGAGCATTACTTCATGTGCAATAGACTTAGACACCAGGTTGGAAAATTGGCATCAAAGACTACACAAAGTATCCATGAGAATATGTGCAAGAATAGACCGCGCAGTAAGATGGATAGGCACAGAAATCAGAGAACCACCTAGTTTCCACAGACTAGATGATTTGGAAACATTCTTGACACAATATGAAGATGAAGTATTAGAGACCTAGAGACTACTAACACTAGATCTAGCACTAAGGCCACACTCACACGATTGTGGGGCACACACAAGGAGAAAATCACAGATTGTGTAATGGCCCCCACCTCCTGAAGAAGAGATCTGGAAGACATAGTGGTCTAGGTGTCCCTACTAGGCCATAGTCTCACACTGAGGGGAAAGGTCAACTAGACTAAAAGTTATATTTTTCAGTTGACTTGAGAAAGAAATAGGTTAAAAGGAGTAAAAGATAACTCAACAGAAGAATAGAAGTTAACCCTGGGAGTTATACTAACTCAACAGAGAATTAGAAGGAAAAGTATAAGTAAGAGGCTGAGGCACACCTATTATTCATTCTGGTTTTGGTTTAGTGTTTTCTATTTCTCTTGAGCATTCAGTTTGGGGTTTTTGTTGTACAAACCCTTGTGAGCAACTCAGTGGTGAAATACCCACTCACCTTGTTCCACAGCTTGGTATCGGGGATGAAAGACTCATCCACACCATTCTATTCTCAGCCCATCTCCATCTAGTGCTTCAGAAGTTAGCAGGTCGTATTGTTCTTGTGATTCCAGCAAGGGCGCACCATCATCTAGAGGGAGGTTCAATCCAGCTTATCTAGAGGGTCTGGGGCCATTTCGAGACTTGGGTTTTGTTTGCAGGGGAAATACCATCAGTTTGAGGGATTTTCTAGAGGGTTATCATCATCATATATTTGTCTGTAGATTGGGATGGCTTGGAGGCTAAGGGGGTGTCATGTGAATCAGTGAAACTCAGATCTAGAAGGCTACACTTAGAATCTGAGTCTGGAACTTCTCCTACAGGGTTCACATAGCCCGATCTACATTCATGGGGAGTTTCAGGGAATTTGTAGGTTTTCCTTGTCAAGGCCAAATCACATAGGGTTTCAGTCATCTAGTGGGGCACACCATTCAGTGGAGGAGTTCATATCTACAGAGGTTGAGAGGGATATTGGAGATTCGGTCACCTGGGTTGTTCTTAAAATCACCCGATCTGCTATTTGGCATCTTTCTGGAGGTGATTGGACATCTTTGGCACCAGGTTCGAATTGTTGAGGAGCTTCAGTTATCCAGCAAAGCATGGCATCTTCTAGCAGTGAGGGGTTTGGCACTTGGCATTGGTCTTCATTTCTTATCCAGCCTTCGGAGGCTTATTTTGTATCGACAGAGCATTTTGTAGCATCTCATATCTATTGTCTTCCAAGCCATCTGATGATTATTCCAGATCGGCTATCTATTGTATTGGTTCCATATTGCTCATAATAAAAAGGTCAGATCTTGCTTGTGATTTTATATCTTGAATGTAATGTGATCTTCATGTGTTGAATGAATCTTGTATGAATGCACTGAATAACTGGATAACTCAATAAACATATGCACAACAAAAAATCAATGGTAGTTAATGATCCAAGTGAAAATTTTGGCTTGGGATCATTAAAGTGGTATCAGATCTTCGATCCTCCAAACCTATGGAAGGATCGGCGCATGCAGAGGTACAATGGTATTTTCATGGGTCGAAGGAAGAAATCGAGCAATGAAACAGAGGCCGAAATGGAAGGATCGGGGGATGACCATGAGCCTCTAGGCTTGGCTCTCATAGCAGCAGAGCTTGACAAGTTCCAGCAATCCTTCAACCGCACAGAAAGCACATTGGTCCAACACTTGGGCGAGGACCATGAAACCAACAAAAGGGGACAGATCGAACTCTCCGAAACTTTGAAGAGGGTTGACAAGAACCTACAGATAATGAACAAGAATCAATCCAAGTGAAATGAACTTCTCATGCAAGTGACCCATCAAAGGAATAACCCTAATACATATGGGAATAAGGAGGCTGGTGGATCTGTTGGAGTCCATGAGGAGATCAGATATAATCCGTAGAAAGCACCCAAATCTGAAAGAAGTCTGGAAGGAGACACGACCTAGGGTCAGATGAGTAGCAGGGTCAATAAGAGACGATACATGATTATGTTCACATATGAACAGCTTGGCCAACATTCAGGTAGCAGAGCTAACCCTAGACCTTACATGCCCACATTCACAGATGAGCAAGGGCAACAGGAACATGTTGAAGACTTTGTGGAACAACTGGCAAGGAGTACCAAGGAGTACTACAGTTTGGATATGAGGGTCCAAATACAGATGTCCCTAGATCAGTATTTCCAACTCAGCTTCAAAAATCAACCTAGGACAAACCACAGGGGAAGTTTTGAGTTTGAACGCAAAGCAGGGAAGATAGAGATTCCATACTTTGATGGTACGGCCAAGATGACAGCACAGTCTTGGGTACAAAAGTTGGATCCTACTTATAGCTCAACCCCATGAGGGAGATGGAGGCCATCAAGTTTGCCACTATGTACTTGGATGGAAAGGCTCATGATAGGTGGTATCACAGACTCACCACACTCGGCCACAATCAGATTGTGTCCTATACAGAATTCACTCAGAGGCTCATTGATAGATTTGATCAAGGAGATCTTGAGCTGCATTTCTAGGAGCTCACCCAACACAAGAAAACAGGTATGAATGAAGTATATATTGATGAATTTCATAGGTTGGCATTTATGGTACAAGATATGTCCCCAACCAGGCTCATGATGCTTTTCACAGAAGAGTAGATGGAACCCTTGAAGGGTTGGGTAAAGGCCTTCAAGCCCAACAACCTATAGGAGGCCATTTGGAAGATGAGGGACTTGGGTCAGGCTGTTAAGCCTAAATTCATACCCAGACCACCTCTTAACAGTGGGGGAAGAGACCAAAGACCTCTAATGAATCAGGGAGGACATGACCCTAAAGGTTTTGACAAGGGTCGTGGCAGGATAGATGATAACACTCAGAGGGAACTGAGGAGGAAGCAACTCTGCTTCACTTGCAAGGAACCGTGGAATCCATCACATAAGTGCATGGGACTTGGCCAGTTACACTATATAGAGGTTACCTTGAACAATGAAGAGGAGGAAGAGTATGGTCAGATACAAAACATTGAGGCCAAAACTTCAGAGACAGCAGAAGAGGAGGTTCCAGAACTAGACAGTGCGGCTGGAGAGAAGGCCACATTGGCATCTATCAGCGGGGTACCCAAATTCAACACTTTCAGGATGAGAGGGGTCTTGCAGGGACAGAGAGTTTCAGTTTTGATTGATGGAGGAGCTTCCCACAATTTCATTGATGCAGCATTACTGAAGAGGAGGCACATACCTACAATAGAGTTTGAAGGATTCAAAGTGGAGGTAGCAGGAGGTAGTACTATGCCCTGTGACAAATACATCCCTAGTATGAAGCTCACCTTGGGAAGGCATGAGCTAGTGCAGGATGTCTATGTGATGGATCTTCCAGACACCAACATCATCCTAGGGGTGTAGTGGCTCGGCACTTTAGGGCCTATCACCACCAATTACAAGACCATGGAAATGTCCTTTGTAGAGGAAGGAGGATGGAAGGTTGTGCTCAGAGGCATGACAGGTAACTATGCCAGAGTGGTCACGGCCAAGAGGATGGAAGCCATCTTCAAGAGGGAAGAAATTATGTGCGTAGTAGAATGTAAGGTCTCAACATGTGTGGATGAGAAGGGAAAAGTGCACTACACCCTGGATATTAAAAATATTCTTGACAGGCACCATAAGCTGTTTGGACCGATTCCTCCAGGTGTGCCACTAGACAGGGGGTTTGAGCACATCATTGAACTAGAAGCAGGGGCTAAACCAGTTATCACCACACCCTATAGGCATCCCAAGAAGTATAAATATGAGATATAGAAGGCCATCAAATAGCTTCTAAACATGGGACACATCAGGCCGAGTTCAAGCCTGTTTTCTTCTTCAGTAGTCTTGGTCAAGAAGAAGGATGGAACGATGAGAATGTGCATTAAATTTTAGGATTTGAATAAAAAGATGATCAAAAATAGGTACCCTATACCCAGGATTGATGAGTTGTTGGATGAGCTGCATGGAGCTATCTATTTCACAAAAAATGACCTTCATTCGGGCTACCATCAAATCAAGATGAGGGAGGAAGACATCTCGAAAATAGCCTTCAGATGTCACTACAGCCATTATGAGTTTTTGGTAATGCCCTTTGGGATAACCAATGCCATTGCCACATTTCAGTCTTTCATGAACCATGTGTTCAACAAACAGCTGAGGAAACACTTGTTAGTATTCTTTGATGACTTTCTCATTTACAGCAAGACATGGGAGGAACACCTCCGACATGTGGACCAAATCTTGTCAATCATGGAAGAATAGTCACTATACACCAAGGAATCCAAGTGTGATTTTGGGATGACAGAGGTGCTCTACTTGGGACACATCATAGGGGGAAAAGGGGTACAAAACACCAAGAGAAAATAACATCCATTAGGGAATGGCCTACTCTGAAGACACTCACAGAACTAAGGGGATTCCTGGGACTTTGCACATACTACAGGAAATTTGTCAAAGGGTTTTCTCAACTGTGCATACCCTTGGCTGACCTAACCAAAAAGGGGTCCTTCAAATGGAATGAAGAGGCCCAAGCCACGATGGAGAGAATGAAAGAGGTCATGAGAACCTGCCCAGTTCTAGCTATTCCAGATTTTGGCATACCCATCACCTTGGAGTGTGATGCCTCAGGGGAATGTATAGGGGTCGTGTTGATGCAGAATAGGCACCCCCTTGCCTATGAAAGCCAGAAACTCAAGGGTCCTGAACTACTTTACAACATTTACGACAAAGAAATGTTGGCTATCATGCATGAACTAGCCAAATTCAGGCAATATTTGGTAGGTGCAAGGTTTGTGGTCAAATCAGACCATAACAGTCTTAAATATCTATTGGAGAAAAAGGATTTGAATGAAAGATAGCAAAAATGGGTAAGCAAAATATAGGCCTACGACTTTCACATTGAATTCGTCAAAGGGAAGAACAACACAGTAGCTAATGCATTATCCAGGAGGCCATCCATTTTTTCCATGTCTGGTATGTCAGTTGACTGGAAGGATCACTTGATAGTGGAATATGCAAAGGATCAGTTCACTTGTCAACTTTTGGACAGACGAATACAGGATGACAACTTCTGAGTCATGAAGGACCTCATTTATTACAAAGGTCTAATTTTCTTAGTTCCTGGATCAGCTCTCAAAGCCAAGATACTGTATGCATGTCATAACTCACCAGTACCAGGACATCAGGGCATCAGTAAGACGTATAGGTAGGTGAGAGAGAGGTTTTCATGGAAGGGTATCAAGGAAGATGTGATTAAGGATGTCAAAGAGTGCAGTACATGCCAAGAAAGCAAGGATGAGCACATGCACCCTACAGGACTGTTGCAGCCCCTGCCCATTCCAAAGCATAAGTGGGAAAGTATATCCATGGATTTCATCACCGGTTTTCCCAAAGAATAGGGGAAAGATTGCATTTTCATAGTAGTAGACAGATTGATGAAGTTTGCACACTTCTTTTCCATAGCCACAGACTTCAGCGCAACATAGGTGGCCGAATTATTTTTCAGAGAGGTGTTCAGATTACACAGCCTACCCAAGACCATTATCAGTGATAGGGATAGTAGATTCATGAGTACATTTTGGCAGGATTTGTTTAGATTAGTGGGTACAGAATTGACCCTAAGTACCAGCAATCACCCTCAGATGGACAGTCAGACCGAAATAGTCAACAAATGGGTGGAAGGCTACCTCAGAAGTTACGTAGCCGGACAACAGAAAGAATGGGTCAGATGGTTTCACTTGGGAGAATATTGCTACAACACCACCCATCATGTATCCATAGGTATGACACCATTCAGAGCTTTATATAGCTATGATCCCCTTTCCTTTGTGGAGATTTCCTTTGGGTACAGCAGGGCACCAATGGTCCAGGATTGGGTACAACAGAGCTAAGACATTCTCTGGGAGTTGAAGGATCATTTACAGAGGGCACAGAACTAGCAGAAGGTCCAGGTGGACAAACATAGAGTGGAGCACACTTTTGAGGTGGGTGACTTGGTTTATTTAAGGCTCCAACCCTATCGACGGGATTCAATTAAAAGAAGTGGAGCAGAAAAACTACAACCATGTTTCTTTGGGCCTTACAGAATCAGCAGAAAGATAGGGGTCGTGGCTTATGAGTTAGAGCTTCCACCAGGAAATCAAATACACAATGTCTTCCATGTATTCTGCCTAAATAATTCTATCAGCCAACACATCCACCCCATTGAGATACTACCTCCCATGGACGAAGAAGGGAAGTTGGTGTTTATTCTGGAAGAGATATTGGAGGTTCGAGAAAAGAAGCTCTGGAAGAGAAGCATTAAGGAGTATCTAATCAGGTGGAAAGACTTGCCCATTGAGGATGCCACATGGGAGAATGAACAGATGGTACGAGAAGCAGGTTTGGAATTGCTTGAGGACAAGCAATTTCAAGCAGGGGAGACTCTAATGTCCCCCACCTCTTGAAGAAGAGATCTAGAAGATGTAGTGGTCTAGGTGTCTCTACTAGGCCATAGTCTCACACTGAGGGGAAAGGTCAACTAGACTAAAAGTTATATTTTTCAGTTGACTTGAGAAAGAAATAGGTTAAAAGGAGTAAACGATAACTCAACAAAAGAATAGAAGTTAACCCTGGGAGTTAACCTAACTCAATAGAGAATTAGAAGGAAAAGTATAAGTAAGAGGCTGGGCCGCACCTATTATTCATTCTAGTTTTGGTTTAGTGTTTGTTATTTCTCTTGAGCATTCAGTTTGGGGGTTTTGTTGTACAAACCCTTGTGAGAAACTCAGTGGTGAAATACCCACTCACCTTGTTCCACAGCTTGGTCTTGGGGATAAAAGAATCCTCTACACCATTCTATTCTTAGCCCATCTCCATCTAGCGCTTTAGAAGTTAGCAGACCATACTATTCTTGTGATTCCAGCAAGGGCACACCATCATCTAGAGGGAGGTTCGATCCAGCTTATCCAGAGGGCCTAGGGCCATTCCGACACTTGGGTTTTGTTTGCAAGGGCAAGACCATCATTTTGAGGGATTTTCTAGAGGGTTATCATCATCGTATATTTTTATGTAGATTGGTATGTATTGGAGGCTAAGGGGGCGTCCTGTGATTCAGTAAAACTCAGATCTAGAAGGCTACACTTAGAATCTGAGTCTGGAACTTCTCCTACAGGGTTCACATAGCCCAATATACATTCCTAGGGAGTTTCAGGACATTTGTAGGCTTTCATTGTCAGGGCCAAATCACCTAGGGTTTCAGTCATCCAGTGGGGTGCACCATTCAGGGGAGGAGTTTAGATCTACAGAGGTTGAGAGGGATATTGGAGATTCGGGCACCTGGGTTGTTCTTACAATCACCCGATCTACTATTTGGCATCTTTCTGGAGGTGATTGGACATCTTTGGTACCAGGGCCGAATTGTTGAGGAGCTTCAGTTATCCAGCAGAGCGTGGCATCTTCCAATAGTGAGGGGTTTGGCACTTTGCATTGGTATTCATTTCTTATCCAGCCTTCATAGGCTTATTTTGTATCGGCAAAGAATTTTGTAGCAGCTCATATCTGTTGTCTTCCAAGCCATCTGATGATTATTCCAGATCGGCTATATATTGTATTGGTTCCATATTGCTCATAATAAAAGTTCAGATCTTGATTGTGCTTTTATATCTTGAATGTAATGTGATCTTCATGTGTTGAATGAATCTTGTATGACTGCACTGAATAACTGGATAACTCAATAAACATCTGCACAACAAAAAATCAGTGGTAGTTAGTGATCCAAGCGAAAAATTTGGCTTGGGATTGTTATCGCTCAGTTTGTAGTCTAGGTCAAGTAGCTGGAAGGTAAGGATCAAACTGGCATAACAGGAGATTCCCCACCCACTGTCACCTCGATGGGGAGCTCTTTCTATTTAGGGTGGCTAAACCCAAGGGAGACGTCCCTAATAATCTGGGGTTTTGAAAGGGCAAAGGTCTAAAGGATCAAGGTGAGTTTTCCTTTCACAGATTACCACCAAGAAGATAGTCAAGAATGAGGAAATACCATAGTAGAAGCACCTGTTTATGAGACAAGGCAACAAGAAAACTAATACATGCAACTAGTGGTCAATGCTTCATTTGTCAATGACTATCAATATTCAATATACATGAGCATAAATAACAGTAATTATTGACGAAGTCAATGATTTCAATGAAGACTATAGCTTATAATACTACTTCTCAATAGATACAGAATGATATAACATCCAATGGAAAAGATTAATCCTTTAATTGACACAATGCTTTAAATATCATTAAATGCTCACATATAACAGGCTCGCTGCATCACTATACTAGAGGTGACATCAGCCTTGTTCTAGGGTTAGTTTGGTAGACAAAGAGGTGAACGTTCTTGCAAATAGGCCAATGAAATTTATCTACACATCAATGTCTATCATTAGATGACCTAGCCACAATGTTTTATATCAACCAAGAGCTCAAGACAGGCATGACGTCATCATCAAATTAGGGTTAGTGAGAGGTTAGGGTTAGTTAGGGTTTCAAATTTAAAAAGTTTTGAAAAGGTTGTTTTGGCACAATAAACTCAACGTTGGAGATTTAGATCAGTGCCTTAGGGTATTATGGATTCAGAAGCAAAGGCTAAGTCTCGGGAGAATCTAAATCTAAGGACGGGAGAGTTAGGCTCTATGGTGCTGCAATGGCAGGGCCCTAGAGTCAAAACCATAAGGGGAGGAGGCTCATTCCAGTGTTGCTTAAGCAAGCCCTCATGCTCCTCCCTCTTTCCTTAAAAATCCTTGGCAAAACGGCTAGCTTTAAAACATCAATCTAAGGGTGAAGAGTGTTGCAAGAGCAAGGCCCTTCAAACCCTAAAAGTCAAAACCCTAGGTGTAAATTTAATTAGGCCTAAGACGTCTTCTTTATTCAACTTATGTTCAAAAGCTAACTCAGAAAAAGGGGAACTAGTGTAGCAATGGCTAGGCTATATCCTCCTTAATCAATGGCTAAAACAAGTTTTCTACTATGGGAACATGTAGCAAGGACCTACTTATGTGCTTACTACCTAGGGTTTCAATGATTAAGCAAAATAATAACAATGTAACAATAAATGCAAGAGATTTAACCTATAACCATTCATTTAAGAAGTTTTGCATGAGAAATACACTTACAAATCAATGAAGAGGTTATCAAACCCTAGTTGTAAACCTTCCAAATGATAGAAAACACCATAAAAATGCCAAGAATGATCCTCCACAAGAGTAGTGCCTCACTTCCAAGAGAAAAATACCAAGACAAAAGACTAAAAATG
Organism: Picea glauca; assembly: GCA_000966675.3. NCBI lineage: Eukaryota > Viridiplantae > Streptophyta > Pinopsida > Pinales > Pinaceae > Picea > Picea glauca. The sequence goes on from JZKD02S1796166.1 coordinate 42,136, forward strand.
ATTCTCTCACAAGAGAGTGAGTTGTGTTATGTTAAAATGAGAGGCAACGTCCTCTATTTGTATCATCCTAATGACCTTTAATTACAAAATAGGTCATTTAAAATAGCTGACAAGGCTGACTAACAATATTACATTGTTTATCACATTAAATGCTAAAAATGTCACAATATGAGCTCAAAAGGGAGACGTCAAGCCCCTTTGAGGGAGACGTTGGCCTTTTCTGGGCAAGATCAGCATCCAGGAAGCAGAACGTTGGCCCTTATAGGGCTTCTCCAAGCTACCACATGTGCCAAATGACCCCAGCACACTGCCACATGCTCCAGAAAAATGTCCAGCTGCCTCAGGTGACGTCCTGTCCATCAAAAGCAATCATCCCATCTGCAGTGGGTGATCCCCCCTAGGTCGGGATCTGCTATGGTGTCCTGGTGGAACTTCCTTCTGCCTTCTTCGTGCCAATTCTC
>JZKD02S1796166.1:69628-82502 GCA_000966675.3 Picea glauca
TTTAGCCATTTTTGTATAGTTTTGGCCCTTTTGCTATGCTGTGGAATTAATCCTTGTGCCATGAATGCCTGTTTTTCTGTGCTGATGATGCGGAGTTCTTGTCGCCCTGTGCGGATGAAATTTCAGTGATAACAACGACAATAGAAGTTTTAGACGCAGTCATAGGCTCTACATGTAGCCTTGCAATTGGAAGAGAATTAGTACCAGTAGACAGACTCGGTTATCGAAGAACTGAAGGAAGACCTGAAGAACTTAACATTTAAGCTGAACCAGAATAAGAACAGGGACAAACAAGAAGTTGTTTGGTGCACTACCTGTAGGATGGAAGGACACCATAAGAATGAATGCCCAACATTCGCACAGTATATGGCGACTGGGATGCCAAACCTGCTACCACAGAGAGGATTATGGTTCGAAGTATGCAAGAAACTGGGTCACGGCCCTTACCATTGCACGATGATGCAGAAATACCAAACCATCCCAATGAACTCATATTGCACCTTTTGCAAGTCAGTTGGCCATGATGACAGACATTGCAGAACTATGGAGCTGATGCGGGAAAGAACATCAGACACATACAGGGTACAGGCAGAAATGATGACTGGTCAGGCAGCACCACAGTTCAATCAAGCCCCATCTCCATACAACATTGCGCAACAACAGTATAATATTGTGTCGCAACCTTACAATAACACGCAGCCGCATTACAACCTAGCACATCCCCAGTACAATACCACGTAGTATAATCAGGGACCATAGTATAACGCGCTGCGAGGTGATTGCGCAGCCTATAGAAGAGAAGGATGAGCCAGAGGAGGTTTCGGACGCGGTAGAGGACCTGGTACATGTCACAATTGCCAGCAACTAGGACATTATGCACATGAGTGCTCACTACCACCAGCGACCTGTATGTATTGTCATGCATCGGACCACGATACAGAGGAATGTTTGACATTACTCGTAAAGATCCAGGAAAAAAGGAATCAAAATAACTAGAATGTTCAATGGATTTCAGTTGAAGCAAGGGATGACGGACGAAACATCAACATAGTCACTCGAGGAGAAATGAAAAACAGGAAATGACGTAGTTCGACAGGAACTAACGTAGAACCAATGGTTAAAGAAGAACACTAGCCCCAAGAAGCAGTTCAACGTGCATAAGGAGAAATATATCTTTACAGAAGCCCAACAAGAATTTCAGAAGGAGGACATAGTGCCAACTACACAGTAGAGAAAGGAAGCTCCGGAATATGAAATGTCGCCATCACTGGACCATACCAACAGAATACAACCCAAGGAACAAGTAAGTATTGTCAAAGAGTTTTTGCAATCATGCATCAAAATATTGATCCTTGATCTGTCAAAATGTAGCAGCGAGACAAAACAGAAGCCATAACTGAAAACTTTCAACCACCTACACATAAGAAGAAGAACAAGTAGAGAATTTAGACTAAATGCTAACATCGAGGATTTCAATATGGAAGATATTGTACTAGATCTAGGATCCAAAGTGAATGTACTACCAAAAACTACATGGAAATGCATGGGAGAACCCACACTAGGATACTCAACTATTCAATTAAAGCTAGTGAATCAACATAGAGTCCTACAAATAGGTAGACTGAAAGGAGTGACAATAGATCAGGATGGTGTGCACACTAAGGCACACTTTGAAGTCATCGAAATAGTAGACGACTAAACACCTTACCCAGCACTACTTGGTCTGGATTGGGTGTTCGAAAACCAGGCCATAATTAACTTAAAAACTAGAAGAATGGCATTTGATTCGGGGGACTATAGGGTCATAGCCCCACTCGACCTATCAGAAGGCGAGAGGTTCATAGAACCCACTTGTCTGGATCTAGAAGAAATCGGCCAATTATACAGAACAACTACACACGATCCAGACTATATAAACCCAACTGCAGACAGGGTACTCATTTGGTGAAGCATTACTTCATGTACAACAAACTCAGACACCGAGTTAGAAAAATGGCAGCAAATACTACACGAAGTATCCACGAGAAGGTGTGCAAGAATAGACCGCGCAGTAAGGTGGACTGGCATAGAAATCAGAGAACCACCCGGTTTTCACGGGCTAAATGATTTGGAAACCTTCTTGACACAATATGAAGATGAAGTACTAGAAAACCAGATATTTCTAGCACTAGATTTAGCACTAAATGCTACACCCGCAAGATGGCGGGGTGAGCACAAAGAGACTATCACATATTGGTACCAATGCAAATGATTACTGTGCATAAGGTTCAACGCAGAACAGACATGTAACAACTGACAGAAATATGATGGACTAGGAACACCAACAGAACACTTGGAGGAGTGTAAAATGTTGTGGAAAATGATGCCATCAGAGGAATGGCCTCACCACTTCATTCATACTTTAGAGGGCATACCAGCGAATTGGTATATGGACTAGGAAATGCGCAAAGGAACCAAGACATGGGCGACACTCCAACAGAACTTTACAGTCACTTTCTCATTCAAGCATGAGAATCCCGACATAGACACGGCCCTAAAATGGATCAGAGATGTCATATTCATTACAGAACTGGAAGTGGAAGTTGTCACATAGGAATAGCAGTGGAATAAGCAGATAGTCAAGGAACTATTGTCATGCTACCATGTACAGGAGGAAGCACCAGATGAAGATGATCCACGCGATATTCAGATCGAAGAAGTCGAAGGTGAGAGAGATGTATAAGGACCACCATTAGAGTTAGAGGGCATCTCTGTGCCAATCAAGATAAAGAAGGTTAACATAGGGACCTGCGAGCAACCCAAAATGGATAGCATTGGAAATTACTGGGACGAACAGACACTAGAAAGAATCACAGAATTGTTGCATGAATGCAGTGACCTTTTTCCCAAAACCTTTAAAGGAATAACCGGAGAATTAGGAGAAATGAAGATACCACTCAGATCTGATGCGAGACCCATTAAAGAATGACCATATAGACTGAACCCAATCTATAAACAGAAAGTTAAAGATGAGATTGACAGGATGCTCGAGGTCGGCATCATTGAACCAGTCGAAGAATCAAATTGGATAATCCCGATGGTAGTACAGGACAAGAAACAAGGAAGAGGGATCAGGATAAGTGTCGACTTGAGGAAGTTGAATGATGCATGCCTACATGACCATTCCCCACATAATTCACGGATGAAGTACTCGAGAACATAGGAGGCCATGAAGTCTACTCATTCACCGATGGATTCTAAGGATATCATCATATTAATATAGCACAAGAGGATAGACACAAGACCACATTTGCGACAAAATGGGGATCTTATCAGTATACAGTCATGCCATTCGGACTGAAGAATGCACCTGTGATATTTTCTAGAGTGGTCATCGCAGCATTTAAGGAATTCATCCACCAATTTCTCGAAGTATGCCTGGATGATTGGACAGTCTACAACCTGTTGAAAAACCATGTCGAAGTTTTACAACTGATGTTAGAATGATGCAGCCAGTGCCAGATATCACTGAATATCAAGAAATGCATATTTGGAACACCATTCAGGATATTATTGGGACACGTCGTAAGCAAACAGGGTTTGCTAGTGGATCTAACCAAAATCACAGTCATTGTTAACCTACCAACACCAAAAACAGTCTGCCAATTAAGAGAAACGTTAGGACACACGGGATACTACGGGAAATTTATCAAAGTCTATGCACAGATCACAGCGCTAATGGAAAAATTGTTAAGAAAAGATATAAAGTACTAATGGAATGATGAATGTCAACACGGTCTGGATACCCTGAAGGAAAAAATGGTTACTACAACTATATTAGTATTTCCCGATTGGGAAAATACATTCCATGTACATGTATATTCATCAACAATAGCACTTGGATCTATCTTAGCAAAACTAGGAGCAGGAGACTTGGATCACCCGATAGCGTTCACAAGCAAAAAACTATTAGACTCGAAACAAAATTATAACACGACGGAAAGAGAAGGCCTAGATATGGTTTACGCACTACAGAAATACAAATATTACCTATTGGGAAAACACTTTAAGATGTTTATAGATCACTCAGCCCCGAAATACCTAATCAACAAGCCAGTGTTGGGGGGGGAGAATATGTCGATGGTTATTTCTATTTTAAGAATTTGACTTTGAGGTAATAGTCAAACTAGGAAAACTGAATGCAGGGCCCGACCACCTATCGAGGGTCACAAATGGAGAGGAACCAACGAACTTAGAATACAACTTTTCAGATGCACAACTATTCTCAGTATAGATTGCTGACAACTAGTTCACAGAGATCATCCAGTACTTGAGCATAGGTATTGCGCCGAAAGAATATACTACTGCAGAGAAGAAGAACTTGGTAGTCCATGCAGCTGACTATCAATTGATCGTAGGAAATATATACAATATGGGCGTAGATAGCATCTTACGAAGATACGTACTAGACCATGAACGACCAAGAATTTTAGCAGAAGCCTACGAGGGAATAACAGGAGGGCATTATGCAGGAAAATCTATCACGCAAAAGGTACTACGCACAAGATTATGGTGGACAATGATCCACATAGACTCGAAAGAGTAATGTCAGCAATGTGATGTCTGTCAAAGGGTAGGCAAACCCAACAAAAGGGACGAGATGCCACTACGACCGCAAGTGACACTTCAGGCATTCGAAAAATGGGCAATAGACTTTGTGGGACCTATTCATCCACCAGCCAAGAGAATAGGGGTGAGATATATCATCACCGTGACAAAATACTTAACAAGATGGGCGGAAGCCACACCCGTAAAAGATTGCAGCACAGAGACAACTGCACATTTTCTGTTTGAGCAGGTAATTACTAGATTCGGGTGCCCAAGAATTTTGATGAGTGACCAAGGAACTTACTTCATAAACATCACCATTTGAGTGATGCTCGAAGAGTTTGAAGTTCATCACCAAAAAAGCACATCGTATCATCCACAGGAAAATGGCACGGTAGAAGCCTTCAACAAAATTCTAGAGAACACCTGGACAAAGATATGTAATGTCAACAGAGACGATTGGGACCTCAAGGTACCAGCAGTCTTATGGGCGTATAGAACCACATGCAAAAAGTTGACAGACCACACACCATTCAAACTAGTCTATGGTCAAGAAGCAGTAGTGCTGTTAGAATTTTTAATACCCAGTCTATGTATAGCAGTTATCACACAAATGACAGAACGAGGTGCAGTACAGGAAAGACTGAATAAGTTACTGTCAATGGAGGAAGATCGAATATTGGTAGGATTCTATCAACAAGTACAGAAAAAAAGAGACAAATCTTGGCAAAACCACCACATCAAGAGGAAGATGTTCAAGGAAGGAGATCTAGTATTGATCTATGACAGTAAATCGTTGCATCACCCAGGAAAGATGAGAATTCATTGGCTAGGACCATACGAGGTAAAATCTATCACATATGAAGGAGTTGTATAGTTAATAGATCTAGCAGGAGCATACCTCAGAGGAATGATCAATGGGAGCCGATTGAAGATGTACAAGGACAGTCGACCACCCACCACGCAATAAAAAATAAAAAATAAAAAATAAAAATAAAAATAAAAGAAAAGAAAACAACCTAAAACAGTGCACAGCATGATGGAAAAGATGTGTACAAAACATGAAGCCAGGAAGGGACACTTTAATGGCCATATCAAAAAGGGAAACAAGCAGGAAAAAGAAAGTCAGAAAAAGCAGACTAATAGGACAGCACGAGGCAGAGTTAAAGCAAGGAAAGGACGGATGGCATGTCACAGTAAACGCACCAACTGGAGACCGCAGAGTAGGCGTAATGGAAAGTACGAAATTGTCATGAATGCATTGAACCCACAATTATGGTGCATTAATCACATGATGGAGGAAGCATCCTCGACAAGCTTCATGATGAACCCATACAACACACAAGCACAAAAGTAGTTAGTCTATTCACAGAAGAAGAACAGAAAAAGAGCAACAACAGCTAAAACAAATGGAGTGAGATCACAGAGCTCACCAAAGCCATTCAAACTCAGCAAATGTTCAACATACACCATTATGGCACCATCGAAGCTCGCAGAACCAAGCCAGATAGCCAGATCAACCAGGGTTCAAACTAGGTCACGGGGACCACTAGAAGAAAATGAGTAGCAACCACTAGGGAACATCGATATTGACAAAATCTCGTCGCTAGAGGAAATCCCAGTAGAGTCCATACCAATACTAGAGTAGATTCTGCAACCAAAAACAGAGGCCATGGAACAGGATACACCAGCAGTGGTGCATGAACCTCGGAACAAAGAAGAAGAAACCCACCAAGAAATACCACTGGAACATACTGAAGCAGCCGTGGAAGTGAACGGAATGACACAACATCTGGGAGTAGAGGAGAAACCAGACGAGACGCAAGCACCCGGCTTAGGTCACCCAGTCGAGGAGACCACTGGAACTACTTGGGCTTAGCCAGAGTGGATGACAGGGGAACAACCAGGAGTTTTTGGAACTTCAAGCCAACCAACACAGCAGGAGGACCAAGTTCACATACCAAGCTCACCTCGAAATAAACCGACTACAGAAATTGTGCTACCTCGCATACCAGAGGGAGTATAGGTGGACCCGCAGCTATTGGGCCACATCGGGAAGATCAAGTATTTTGACCATGATGTAGCAGATGAAACCAAATATCTAGAGCTTGCACCACAAGTATTTATGCGGAAAATAGCCTTGAACCAACTTGGAGAAACCATCACTCAGCCACACCAGTGGCCAAATGGACTGGATAGAACAAGAATTCTAGGATTGCTGAAGATACCACACTTTGGCAGAGGCCAATATGCAATGGCATGCATCAAGCAATTGTTAGCAGTTACACATGGAGGGATGTATGGTTGGACAAACCCGTCCCCGTAACTATTGAACTTATCGCTCAAATAACATGACTACCCACCCAGGGTATGGATCCTGTGTTGATTATGGACGATAAGTCCAAGGAAAAAACATTGGCAGAAGAGATGAAGAATAAATATGGCACCAACAGGGGAACGAGAGGCATTATAATCAAACAGATCAACAATGTCGCTACACAACTGGGTGCAAATATCTTATCCTGCAAACTACTGAGACAATTCTGCAACGAGGAAGTACCGACAAGAGTCATTGTTGTTGCAACTCAGTGCGCAGAAGGAACCTCCATGAGTTGGGTGCCATACCTTTCAAACTTGTTCCAAGTAGAATTAAAAGACACGTAGGACGTAGGTACAGAATTTCATTACTCCTGGTTGATCACTCTCATAGATTTCATGGGATGGCGAGAACAGAACACGTCGTCTTCTATACCACACCATAGCCAAGAGAAGCAAGATGTCGCGTCCTGATATCTATGCCACTAACCAAGCATAAGAGGGAGAATGGAATCGTATTCAAAGCTTACCTACGGGAGATACAGGAAGCCATCAACCAAGCATGTAGAATAACACCAAAGGCTATCGCACGATACAGGGGCATCGCTAATTTTTGGGCTAAGGGACAAGCCATGTGGATACAACCAAGGCAGGACCTAGATAAACAGTGGCTATAGATGTGCTATTGCGTCACCGAGGGTGATATCGACATGATCATCAACAAATGGCCTGATGAATGGAGGATCCTAGCCATACCCAGAGAAGTACCAGGACAAACAACGGAAGGAGGGATTGCGCAGATAGAAACACAGCCTCCACAAATCCTAGTACCCAAGAGACGAATAATGGGCCAAACCAAATCAACATAGGTAGATGGTGGCTCAGGACAGCTAGGGACCTAGAAGGGGAGGAAAGAAACCATTCAGCTAACCAATGGAAAGTAGAAACAGGTTGAGGGATCATAGAAAACCACAGCGAACCCCATCACATAGGAACCCGGGGGAACTCAGAGACCAGCAGTACAGGAAGCAGGCATGCACAAGAAAACGAAGGCACAACGACCACCACCGAACTATACAATCACGAAGGCGGATGGAAAGATGATTTCCAGAATGGTCTAGGACTGTCTCGTAGAGGATTTCGATCATGCAGCGCACCACAGGGATAAAATGCAAAAGGAACTGACAGAAATGAGACAGCTCCTTAAGAAACTCGGGGAAGCCCAGATCATGAGTAGCAGTAGAGGCATAGAGCCATCGATCACACAAACCAGAGAAAGGGTGGAGGTAGAAGAACATGACCCATTTCTACTGATGGCACATGCACATTCCACGGTCCACATAAACCCTAGCATGCTGCAAATGGATGAAATTGTGGGAAAAACACCACTGAAGGATTTGGATCATATCCAATTGGTCTTGACATGGATTCCATCAAGAGCATTATACAACTACATATTAGCGTTGACCACGAGATGCAGTCTTGAGCACATAAAAACTTAGTTGAGTTGCAGCAAGCAACAAAGAAGTGAGAAGCACTGGAAATATTTTGTGCACAGGCCAAATCTGAAACTCAGGAGGAAAAGGAATGTAGAAATGAGTTGGAACGTAGAGTGGAATAAATTTTTGGGAAACTTCCAACCAATGCACACGGAAAGGAACTCCCAGCTGCAGAAAATATTGACCAAATTGCGCAGGCAATTGATCAGTATTAGAAGGAGATCGAGACTCTCTGTGTGCATATTATACCAACAACTCCACCAGTAGTGAAGGAGCAAAGGAAGTGGGAAGAAACAATGCAACTGCAGGAGCTAGAAAAATAGGTTAGCACGGCAGCCAACTTGTTGGATAAAGCAACGCAGATTTGGACAAAGGTGGAAGAGGATCCATAGGTCCAACACTGGGACAAGGAGGAGGAGAGGATCACTGCAACGATCCAAGAACTCAAGAAGTGACAGAAGACCATACCAATTCCTAAACGGGTCAAGGGAACTCAAGAGTTGAAGAAGATGCAGGCAGAACTTATCACTGCGCAAAAACAAAAATAGGAGCGTCGGGCTCAAATAGAACCGTTGCAGGAATGGGTAGCAGAGGTACTTGCATAGGTAGAAGAATCCAGAACAAAGACAACATAGACTCGGCTAGAATGCGTAGGAATGATGAGCGAGGAAGTGGTAGCTTAGACAGTCAACACCATCAAGGAGAAACTGTGCAAGCATTGACAAAAGTAGCAGAGTTGCAGGAAAAGTTCTGAATAATCACCAAGGAGATCGAGGAAGCACAGAGCAATTATGTGACTCGGGATGAGTCACATGTTGGTGTTGGGGGACTGTTGGCACCAGGCCGAAGTGGAAATAAGAATGATCGTGGGAAAGAAAGCATACAGAAAACTGAAGTAACAACTAGCAAAATAACAACACACGCGCATGCAAGAAAGCGTGCACAAGGGAAAGCGATAGCTGGAGGAAGAACTGCACGTGCATGGGAGAAATACCTAACGTAAGAAGGGTTAGGGTTTTGGTAATATTCTGTAAATGGATGAAGAGCCCGAAATGTATAAATATAGATACGAAAGTATCATATAGGGTTGGTCGTTGTTGTTCATTGTTATTGTTAGAGTTTAGTTGTGTGAACTGATTTTGTAAGTTGTTGAGCAAAGGAGATACAAGGGAAGGTAGATCTAAGAATTAGACCACAGGCTGTAGATCCTGGTGTGATATAGTTCCCATCACCTAGATCTTACCCAGTTTTGTGGAGAATTGTAAGCACGCGATGCCAGAACTGCAGAACTACCATAATAAAAGAACCAAGAGACAAATCTTTGTGGATGTAGCCCAGGAGGGAGTGAACCATGGTACTACTCACGTACTGTGTTGAATGTTTGCATGCCTTTACTTTCTCTCAACAATTAATGGTTAAGCTTGATGAATGAGTTAATACATTGTTATGAATCTGTTTATACTTCGCTGCAATTAAACTGTGAAATATACGTATGCGATTTCAAGGAATAAGTACATTACAGTAACAGCTCGTGGTACAGGGCCTTTATCAAGAAACCCTTTATTCCCTACTATGTACTAGGTTGTAAACACCTGAGTATTACAGTCACTCATTTAAATCTATCTTGGATGAGACTACGCAGTACTTTCTAGGTGCTATGTTTCCTTCTGGTTTACCAAGAGGGCCAATATTTTTAGAGTCTTTGTTGGATCCCCAAACGACGTGAACCCTAGGTCAATAACTCAGACAACCCGAGAAGGGAATTAGTAACCAACACAAGGGCTTCCTCGAGAAACAATTTAAAAGGATCTGATGCTCCATCATATTTCTTCCCATCCCCCATGAGTTTTTTCGGGCTTGGCATGGCCGATCTTGCAAAGGCTCGACAGGTTCAAGACCCAACTTCTTGTACCTAGATATTGTTGAGGACATGCACAAATAAAAACAAATGAAGAGCAAACCGCTCTGATACCACTGATCTGAATTTATGAGTGGAATGAAATGAATAATTGATTGAATGCAATAACACAGAGATACGAATAACAACAACAAATATCCAATGAACAATAACTTCTATTGAATAAAGAAAATAGGCTAAAACTATAAAATTGCAGAACTGAAAACAACTTGCTCGAATGGTGGTAGTTATCTCTGAGAAGATATGTGGCTGCTATGTGCATTCATCTAAGAAGAGTGATTGCAATGAGGCTCCAGAGGCCTTTTTAACATTACTCATGAATGTCAAAACTCTAGACATCCAGAAACCTAACCCTAGGAGGTGAAACGCCAAAAGTTATGTGGGCCTCAATGGGTAAGTTGGTACCTCAACTTCCTGGGGTCGTAAATTTTGCATACAATCTTCATTTTAGGCGTGTGATAGCCCATTGGAAAGGTATTTTCAAGAACTACACATTATTTCGTCAAAATTTGAATCTGTCTACAGTTTAACTATGGAAAGCCAAAAAAAACATTGTTTAGGGCCCCAAAATGGCCCTAGAAGTATAGAAATATGTACTGACATGAAAACTTCCAAAATAAGCCAGTTAGAATAGGTGGGGGGGCACCAATATCCACATGGATGTTGTGTATGGATTCAAGATAGACCAAAAAGTGCAGAACCCACAATTACAAAGAAATGTCATCATTACAGAGAAACATGTTGAACTAAAACTATCAAGAGGAGCCAGTTGAAATAAGTGGGTGGCCACCAATATCCACCTGGATCAGCCATTTCCTGAGTCATCATATTGAAGACACACGTGCTGCAAGGAGAGAAGAGCGCAGTCTTGGATAGAATCTTCATTGGAGAGAAGAATCGAGGTATCATTTTCTTTAAATCGAGTGGATGTCTGGATTGGTATAGTTAGTGGGTCTGTGAGAAATTGTCACACGGATTTTGACATCAGAGACTAGCATTTCGAAGTGGGATTTTCTCATAGATATACTCCTGGTCATATAGTGGTATCAATGCTACTATCGTTTCATTATTGTTGGATCTTGATTGGACATTGAGGAAGGATATAGATGCCACCAAAACATATTTGATGCAAGTTTTGTTGAAAGAGGTATTAAATTTGTTTGCAGAATTTCATTTTTTTGAAAGATGTCAAATCCTCTTGCTAAGAACTATCTAAATGAGTCCTCCAAACTTGATGGTGAAAATTACGTTGATTGGAATTTTAAGCTATTAACAGTGTTGGAAGCATGGAATTTTTTGGCCACAGTGAAAGGGGATTAAGCCAAACCCACTGGTAATGTTATTGTTATTGTAGATTGGGAGAAGCGAGAAACAAAAGCAAAGTTGTTGTTGCGAATGTCCGTAAAGGATAGGATACTTCCACACATCAGAGATTGTGAAACATGAAAAGAAACGTGGGATGTGCTTAAAGGTCTGTTTGAAATTAAGAATGCAAACAAACTCTTATTTTTGAAGACTAAGTTGTTGAATATTAAAATGGAGGCTAATGAAAACACAAACATGTTCATTTGCAAAGTTAAAGACCTAAGGGATTGTTATCGCTCAGTTTGTAGCTTAGGTCAAGTAGCTGAAAGGTAAGGGTCAAACTAGTGTAACAAGAGCTTCCCCACCCACTGTCACCTCGATGGGGGGCTCTTTCTATTTAGGGTGGCTAAACCCAAGGGAGACGTCCCTGGCAATCTGGGGTTTTGAAAGGTAAAGGCTTAGGATTAAGTTTTCCCTTCACAGATTACCACCAAGAATATAGTCAGATGAATAAGAACCATAGAAGAGGCACCTGCTTGCGAGACAAGACAATAATGATACTAGTATATGAAACAGTGGTTAGTACTTCATTAATCAAACACTATCAATGTTTAATGTACACGAGCATAAATAGCAGTAAATATTGACGAAGTCAATGTTTGCAATAATGGCAATGGAAAATTAAAGTCACTTGTCAATAAATACCAGAATGATACAACATCCAATGAAAATGATCAATCCTTAAAATAACTCAATGCATTAAATATCATCAAATGCTCATATGCATGCAATTGCTGCGTAAAGTATGCTAGAGGTGATGTCAGCTTTCTTCTAGGGTTAGTATAATAGACAAAGAGGTCAACGTTTTGCAAATAAGCCAATGAAATTTACCATTACATCAATGTCTATCATTAGATGACCTAGCCACAGTATTTTCTATCAATCAAAAGATTAATAAAGGCATGACGTCATCATTTTCTGCTAGGTTAGTAGACATTAGGGTTAGTTAGGGTTTCAATTTTGAGAATTTTGAAAAAACAAATTGACAAAACAAGCTCAACGTTGGAGAGAAAGATCAGTGCCTTAGGGTATTATGGAGTCAAAAGCAAGGGAAAGATCTCGGGAGGATCTAAGTCTAAAGACTAGAGAGTTAGGTTCTATGGTGTTGCAATGGCAGGGCCCTAGAATCAAAACCCTAAGGGGAGGAGGCTCATTCTGGTGTTGCTTAAGCAAGGCCTCATGCTCCTCC
>JZKD02S1796178.1:37382-51012 GCA_000966675.3 Picea glauca
GAAATGATTTGGACTCCATTGCCCAATGGATAAGGCACTCATCTACTTGAATCTACCATCATGTATTAATTTCAGACATGTAAGTTTTGCTTTGCCAAATCAGTTATAAGTATTTATGTTAAAAGGACAGACCGGCACTCATATTAAGAAAACCCCCCTTGTGCTGGAAAAGAACCAGCCTAAAGTGAGGGGAGCATCCACCAAGGTGACAATGGGTGAAACTTCTAAATTACTCTAGGACTTGTGCTTCGTGATCGGACTTATCTTTGTGTAGATCTTGGATCTTGGAGGTAACACAAACTATCCAATGTGTCTGTTCTTTCCCTTGCTCATGTTTTTCACTAGCAAGCAATGTGACCTTTCTTCTTGAAATGGTAGTAGATCACATCCTTGCTTGTCACTTGGCCTTTTTGAGATCGTTCCTCATATTGCTTAGAATATTGTTATCTTTGTGCTCCTTTCTTCTTTTGTTGTGTCGTGAAAGCTTCCTCACTTGAGTTCGTCTCAGCTTGAACTCCGTGTTCCTCTATTGTCAACAACATGCCTCCAAGTCCATCATGAAGTGTCAATGTAAGTGCTTGAGTAATGCGATCTTTCTTCTTGTGTGGTAATAGATCACATCCTTGCTTGTCACTTGGCCTTGTTAATTTCCCTCAACCCAGCGCCCGACAATTAGTTCCAAATAAAATAATTTATTGAATAAATGCACAATTGAGTTATTAACCAAACATTACAACGTAAGCAAACCCTGAAGGGAAAACCAGTACTGTGAAATGTTTATTATTATTAATTTGGGCTCCCATCCTGGGATAATGGCCCACCTAAGGAAAATACAAATCAGCAAATAGCCAAGCCTTACAAACCTCAAGATCAGTCCTTCAATCTTGTTGGTTGATCGCTATCTCCCTTGCTGCCCCTTTGCTCCTTTCCTTGGCCCCTGCCCCCGCACACTTGGATGAATGTCCTTCTCCACCCAATCAATGAGATCTCACTCTCTCACTCTGTGTGTGTGTGTGTCCTCCTCTCACTTAGGCTGCCTTTTATAACCTTGAGTTTACCCTAAATCCAAAACCCTAGATCTCCAAAGTGATTAACCACTGAGATCTAATCTCACGTTCACTTGAGATCAATCGCTTGGATTTAATTTAATTACTAATGCCAATTACTAAGGCATTTAATTAAATTAAACTCACTTTATTATAATAAGACATTCACTTGAATAATTAACTTATAAAGTGAATTTCCAAAGGTTCATAGGAGTATTAATGTCTCCCACATGTTAGACACACTAACTCATGTGGAAGTACCTGTCTGATGCTACTAAAACATCAACACTCCCTCTTAGCAAGGAAGGTACTTCCAACACCTAGAGGTGGCTCTGTCTTTGCTATCATATCCACGATCATGGTTGCTCTCCAATCCACTCAATCAACTGCTCCCTCTAACCAGAAAGCTATCCCTGCCATCTCATTCAGACCCTTCTTTGCAGACTTGTTTCCTTTTAACATGTTCCTTGAAGCCTCTTGCTCCTGAGCATCCTGCATGGCCATCTCATACCATGACTCCTTAACAGAATTGGAAGGTTGCTTCTTTCCACTTGAACCTGAAGGTTGACTCCCTCTGAGCTTCTCAACCTTCAAAGCTACCTGCTCCTTGTTTTCTGCCACTTTGTTGCTTTCCATTTCTCACATAGGTTGGCCCTTTAGCCTATACAAGTTGCTCTCTCTAACTCAAAGAACCATTGTTGTCTCTAAGCTAGATCCTCTGGGCTTGATCAACTCCTGTCCATCCTAGAACGCTATGTCAAATCCATTCTTAATCGCTGAGACTGAGAGCACACTTCTCTCGACTTCTGGAACCCATAGCACATTCATCACTCTTAACACGCCTCCTAACTCCATCTAGAATGGCATTGTCCCAGTTCCCTTTACTGCATGCTTGGTGCCCACACCAAGTTCCACATGTACCTCCAATTCTGACTCTGTCAATCTCTCGAACAGCTCTTGTCATCTAACATGTGGCTCTGCTATCTAGCAACCATGCACCAACTCATATGGTGCCCAAGGAAGTCTGGGAAACAAGTAAGAACTCATGTTCAAACTTCTTGGAAAACTCATCCACTTGAGCCTTTTCCGACGCAGTTACTTCTGGTTATGTCTTGTTTCCGCCCTTCTTCCTCTCCAGAAGTTGTGAAGCATAGTGTCCCTTCTTATGACAGTGAAAAAACTTGACCTTACTTGGGTCCTTCCCTATACCATCCTGTGAAGATGAATCTCCACCTGTGTTCTTCCTGACCTTCCCCTTGCCCTTCTTTGTCTGACAAGCAAGTGCAAGGTTCTCCTCATCACCATCCTCCTACGAGCCTCTCGATGAGTCTCCTCCTGGATACAATCATTGTTGGACAACTGAGAGAGGGGGGGGTGAATCAGTTGTTACTGTGCTTAAACAATTTGCCCATTTTAAACTCATTACAGAACATTCAATGATCACAATAATGCAGGGAAGTAAGCAATAGAGTATTCAACATCAATCACACACATGAAATATACAGAGACAGATATTCCTGAGGAAATCCATAAAGGGAGAAAACCTCTTTTTCTTGATATGATAAGTAGTCTTTATTTTCTGTACATTATCATTCTTATGAGCACCCACTCCTTTTGAGGCTACCACCTTTGTTTTACAAGAAACAACTTGTTGAGAGCGCCAACTCTCTGGTTTCTCTAGCACCCACTGGAAGGAAGCACCAACTCCCTTTGTGTTCCAGCACCAACTGGATGGAAGCACCAACTTCCAGTCACACAGGCACCAACCTGTACAAGCTGCAACTTGCTGAGAGTAGCAACTCTCTGGATTCTCTAGCATCTACTACAAGGAAGCACCAACTCCCTAAGTGTTCGAGCACCAACTGGATGGAAGCATCAACTTCCAGTCACACAGGCACCAACTTGTATAACAAAGAACCATAGTTCTCCCTTGCACCACCCTACCACCCTGGTTTTTCTGGCTGCAACCAAATGGAAGCTACAACTCCCTGTGTTCAAGCACCCACTTGAAACTTTGCAGAAAATAGTCCTCCCTAGCACCACCCTACCACCCTGATTATAAATCTTTGTTATTGAAACTTATACAGTGATACATTATTTATCAATGGCTTACCGGTCTTATCACTATTCTGCTACACTGCTCTGCTCTGCCTGCATCAGTGTCTTCCTCCTCACATATTCTTGCGCTCTCTGTTCTTTTGCTCTGTCTCTGCATGCGCACCTAGGCTTTCTCTTCCTCTCTCAGATATGCATCTATGTTCTATCTCTTTCTTCTGCATCTTATGCTCTGTGTACCATTGCCATTCTATGCGCTACGCTTCCCCTTTGCACTTCCACACATGTGCTCGGCTCCCCTTCTATGTGCATGAATCACCATCAAAGCAGCCCCAATTCCCTCTGTTCTGCGACCTCTTCGTTCCTTACAATACAACTCATTTTGTGGACAAAAGGCCAACCTCACTCAGTCACACCATTATTCTTGTATGCATACTCTCATATTTAGTTACACTATGAATCTCCAACATCCAAAAGCAATCATTCAGCTGATCCGTTACACTATGGATTTCCAACGCCAAGAACAATGATTCAGCTGATCCGTTACACTGCGAATTTCCAATGCCAAGAACAATGATTCAGTTCGTATAACTGAATCGTAATTGATCAAGAAAACACGAAGGGCAACAATAACCCTTCGATCAGATTGTCGATTTAATCACCGCCGTTGGATTATACATGTCGAGGCTTTTTGACTTTTCAATGTGTAAAATATGGTGTCACAGCTTTGAACGATTGAGATCTTGCTGGAGGACAGAGCATTACATCGGGTTCTCGCGAACTATACCCACACGAACTAGCACTGGGCGCAAAACTCCTCTCCACATGACCACTAGTTGTGCCCATACGCCAACCAAAAAGGCGTTGCGCAACTTCGCACATCGGAAGTTCTGCTGCGAGATATCCTGACTCTCCCAAACTCCGAACCCTCGAACTCCGCTTGCATTAGATCAACAGTCCAAATCTCTCCTTCTAGCCAACAGCTGAGATCGAATCGCGAATTCCGATCTCCGTCATGCCAGATCAACGGTCCACGACCCACAGTGATCCGACGGTCCAGATATCTTCTCCGCTCTTCGAGACTTCGCGACTCGCGATGTCGGAAGTTAGAGCACTTCCTTTCTTCGAGGTTCGAACTCCCGAACTCCGCCGTGTCAGATCAACGGTCCACAGCATTCCTCGATCCAACGGTCCAGATCTCTCCTTCGTGAAACTCCCAAACTCCGCTGTGTCAGATCACCGGTCCACAGTTCTCTGTGATCCGACGGCCCAGCTCTCTCCTTCGCGAATTAGGACTTCGCGACTTCGCGTTTCAGCTCTTATCCGATGGACAACCCACAACATTCCTCAATCAATGGTTGTGATCACCATCGCGAACTCGGACTTCATGCATTTTCACTTCTCCTATCTCTGATTTCCCGATTTGCGAATCAACGTAATGTTGATCTCTCGCCACGTGTCCTGCCTCAATGGACGGCCAGGATTCCTTCGCAACTTTGGAGTGTTGAATGACTCCTGGGCTTATCCTCCTTGCAACTCCACTGGATCTAACAGCCCACGGATATTAGTTCCTCTTCTCTCCAAGAATCTCTACCGTCCTTCGAGATTACCGATGGCTCCTTACCTAATAACTCGGCATCAACCCTTCTGAGCTTAACTCCACGAGGTGACTTCGACCCTTGTCCTCTCTCTGAACTCTTCCAAGCCTCTATCCCTCCTGAGCTTGATTCCTTCTGCAAACTCACGGATTCTAAGGGATCCTGCGCATGCTCCTTGCGACCTTCATGATAACCTCTGGCTATCTGGAAACTCCAACTATGTGGCCTGTGCTCGTCCTCCTGAGCTTGTAGACATTAATTTCTCATGGTCTAGTCATTCTCGATGCTATCATCGTTGTTTTCCTCTTTCCCATCATTGCTGCCAATATGCCATCATCGTTGTTGTTCTTGCCATCAATGACAAGCACAGACTTCCTGTAAACATGTGCACACTCTTCCTGTAAACATGCCAACAATCATCCCATAATCGGTTAAAGTCCAAAAGCTTCTCTCGAGCACAGATGCCTTCGATGAACGAAGTCTAACACTTAGTGAAACCATTCAAGGCCACCCTCACTAACTCCACATCTGTCATTGTCTCATCGACTGCCCCAACTAATTACGAACCAGAGTGATCCTGGTGAGATAACTGGTCACTAAATCAGCCTTGAACATCTTGGTGTTCCTGAGTCGATCCCTCAATACCATCTTTCGGTTCTTGTTATTACTCAAATAAATTTGTTAGAGTCGAGAACATCGCATTGGAGGACTTTTTCTTAGATAGGTGAGGTACAAGATCCCTCACTGAATCTAAGATCATCCACATTACCTTGGCCTCCCTTGCCTCATGTTTGGCCAGCTCTACAGAATTTGTTGGCGTGGTCACTGCGGTATTTGCATGACTCCACAGTCCATTCTCCCTCAAGAGAAACATGATATGCGTTTTCCATTGAAGAAAGTTAGAGGCACCCTCCAACCGATCCTCATACCTCAAACCAGTTGTTGCCATCTCCAAGATCTGATCTATACTCGAAAAACAAAAAACTAAAACTATAATCTGCTAAAAATATGTGCCTAGTCCTTCAGGTACGAAAAAGGAAAAAATTTATTGGCTCCCTAGATCCCTACCCTAACATGCCCAAGGCTGCTCGTGGCTTTTCTGGTGCTGCCCGAGCTTTTTGCTCATTGCCCGGTTATTTTCTGGGCTACCTGACGGCTTTGATAGCCCTGCCCGAGGCTTCTTAGGGCCTGTTGGCCAAGAAGTCTAAGCTAGTTGTTGTGTTGGCGGCCTCCGCTTGTTGTTGGCTTGGTCAGCGGCCCTGCTAGCCCTACTGAAAGCTGGCTGGCCGGCCCCTTTCCTCATTCGACAGTTGACTACACCACACATAGCTTGCTACGAGAATTGCGACTATGGTGTTGTTAATTTATCTGGACCTAGCGCCAGGTGGTTATTCCAAAATAAAATCACTTTATTTAATAACACAACTAGGTTACTTAACCAAATATTAGCGAAAGCAACAAAACTAAAACCATACACATTGCACAAGATATTTCTGGGTAAATAACCCCGGGAAAAAAGCTAAAGCGAAAACCAGATCTAAGTTTGATTTTATTAATAAAAATCCTAGGCTCTCGTCCTGGGATAATGGCCCATCAAAGAATTACAATGCAGCAATTGTAAATGTGAATGAACCTGCACAGATAAGATCTAGCTGGCAAAGGACATATAGTTTGCAGAAAAATGAGAAAAGACAGAAACAAGAGAGAATCAAAGAATTGTATTAATTAAATGAATGAATGATAAATTACACATGATATACTCTATATAACTCAACTAATGTGCAGTGGAAGAGAAGCCAATGCGCCATAGTTGTGGTCTAGAGTGATTTGGACACACACCGGCAGTTACAGGATTTAACTGCCACCTAGTCTGAGTTAACTAGCCTCTCAGTCTTCAGTTAACTGACTGAAACTGAGTGAAGTGAGCGTAATGCGCTAGTCTGGTGATAATCCCAAGGGCAATGCGCATTAGCAGTGATGATCCCAATGCCGCATGGTGATGGAACCAATGTGGCATCAAGACTACACTCAACTGATCCAACTAAAGTGTGAACTGAAGAGAATATTCTCCTAGAATGTAGGAAAATGAATATTCTCCCTAAACTATAGGAGACTGAATAATGACTAATAAACATCGGGAAAACCTTAGGAAAAAGAAATCCTAGGTGTGTGTGAACTATGTCCAACACCCCCCCTGAACATCACTATGGTGAAAATAAAAAATGGGTCCCAACAACGAGGCCATGTTAGGTACCCAAATACAAAAGACACACTGAAATAAACGAGGAAAGAGGGAAAACCTCATGGGAAAACCCCCCCTCAAGGTACAATGTATTAAAAAAAAGAACTGATAGTTGCTAGGAAATTGTGTCCTTCACTCCAAGACAACTGCGCAGAGAATGGACCTTCTGCTTAGTGAAGGTCTTGGTAAAGATGTATGCAGTTTGTTCTGCTGAAGGACAGAACTGCAGGTCAATGATCCCCTCATGTACTAACTCTCGGATGTAGTGCACGTGGATCTCGATGTGCTTCATCCGCTGCCTCTAAACGGGATCTCTGCAGAACTTCAGAGTCCTCTGATTGTCACACCAGATGACAATCGGCCGATGAAACTGAATGCCCAACTCAGTAAGAAAATGTTGTAGCCACATAGCTTGAATGGTTATGTTAACTACCCCTTTGTACTCTGCCTCGGCTGAAGATAGGGCAATAGCAACCTGCTTCTTGCTCAACCAACAGATGGGCCAGGAACCAAGACTAAGTGAGTAACCAGTTGTGGACTTGCGATCAATGTTGTCGCCAGTCCAGTCAGAATCAGTGAACCTGATGAGGTCCAATGCAGAGTTTGTTGCATAGTAAATCCCAAAGGTAATGGTGCCCTATACGTATCGAAGGATACCCTTTGCAGCCTTCCAATGTAGCTCATGCGGCTCTTGCATGAACCGGGAGACTGCTCCGACTACATAGGATAGGTCTGGTCTGAAGTGTGTGAGTAACCAGATGTGGACTTGCGATCAATGTTGTCGTTGGTCCAGTCAGAATCAGTGAACCCGATGAGGTCCAATGCAGAGTTTGTTGCATAGTGAATCCCAAATGCGATGGTGCCCTATACGTATCGACGAATACGCTTTGCAACCTTCCAATGTAGCTCATGCGGCTCTCGCATGAACCGGGAGACTGCTCCGACTGCATAGGATAGGTCTAGTCTAGAGTGTGTGAGATACAACAAGCTCCCCACTAGCTGTCTGTAAAGTGTGTTGTCTACCGGTGGAGTGTCCCCACCATCCTCAAATCAGACGCCTGATAGGAAAGGAGTTGAGGCAGACTTACAGTCTGTCATGTGGAATCTCTCGAGGAGATCTCGTGCATACTTGGCCTGAGATAGTTTGATGTGTGATGCATCCTGACTGATCTCGAGACCAAGGAAGAAATGTAGCAGACACATGTCTGTCATCAAGAACCTGTCATGCAGAATCCTCTTAACTGCAGCAATCACTGAAGTCGAGCAACCATGATCACCAAATCATCAACATACAGAACTAGGACTAGAAGTGAATCAACCGTCCTGAGCATGTAAATGATCGGGTCTGACTTACAACGTACAAAGTTCTGTGACAGCAGGTAGGAGTCCATCTTGGTATACCATGCCCTCGGGGTCTGCTTGAAGCCATAGAGTGACTTATTTTGTCGACAAACCAAAGATGAATCCTACATGAAGCCCTAGGGTTGCTCCATATAGATCTCCTCAGAGAGATCTCCATGAAGAAATGCATTCTTCACGTCCATCTGATGGACTTCCCATCCCTTGGTTGTTGCAATGGCAAGTGCCAAGCGTATGCAATCCATCTTTGCTACTGGAGCAAAGGTCTCGTGCACCTGCTGAAAGTCTTTGGCAACTAACCTGGCTTTGTATCTGCTAACCCATCCATCTACTACACTCTTGGTCATGTAGACCCATCCACACCAGACAAGTTTCCTTCCTGAAGGAAGGGGAACCAAATCCCAAGTCTAGTTCTCGAGGAGGGAGTTGTACTCCTCTTGCATGGAAGATTCCCAAAAGAGATTCCCATTAGCCTCGCCATAGGATCGTGGATCTTAAGACTGAACCGAGAAAAGATGCATGGGTGGCATCGGTTTACTGGCAGTTAGTGCAAGAGGAGGCTCCTCAAAATCATATCGAGTCCCCCTGATATCAGCTGGATCGCGAACAAGATCTCTTGCATCCTGAAGAGTAGTCTTGGCCCACTTGGGCCTCGACTTTGGCTCTGCATCTGCATCTGCATGCACTGACTCTGCATCTGACTGTACTGACTCGGTATCTGAATCATCTGAATCCTCTGAATCAGAACTCTCATCTGAAAAAGAGTCGGCATGTGCATGCTCATCATCTCTTACAAGTGGAAGAACAAAAGTGTCTGCATGTGGCTGCTAAGTTACATGAGAGATACTTTCCTCGAATTGGACACTACGCTCAATGATGAGCTGGTCCGTTGAGGGATCAATGAGTCTGTATCCCTTCACACTGTCTAGGTATCCAACAAACATACACCCTGTACTCTGTGGATCAAGTGCCTTCCTCTTCTCAGAGGAAATCTAGCTAACAAAGGACATACACAGTTTGCAAAAAAATGAGAAAAGACGGAAACGAGAGAGAGAGAGAGAATCAAAGAATTGTATTAACTGAATGAATGAATGATAAAATACACATGATATACTCTATATAACTCAACTAATGCGCACTGGAAGAGAAGCCAATGCGCCATAGTGGTGATCTAGAGTGATCTGGACACACACCGGCAGTTACGGGAGTTAACTGCCACGTAGTATGAGTTAACTAGCCTCTCAGTCTTCAGTTAACTAACTGAAACAAAGTGAAGTGAGGGTAATGCGCTAGTCTGGTGATAATCCCAAGGACAATGCGCATTAGCAGTGATGATCCCAATGCTGCATGGTGATGGAACCAATGTGGCATCAAGACTCCACTCAACCGATCCAACAGAAGTGTGAACTGAAGAGAATATTCTCATAGAATGTAGGAAAAGGAATATTCTCCCTAAACTATAGGAGACTGAATAATGACTAATAAACATAGGGAAAACCTTAGGAAAAAGAAATCCTAGGTGTGTGAAGTATCTCCAACAGCAATAGCCTAGCCCACCCGGTTGTTATCTCCCTTGATGCCCCTTTACACTTTTCGTTAGCCCTCCCCACTCACACTTGGCTGAAATCTCTTCACCCACTCAATGAGATCTCCTCACTTTGTTTGTGTGTGTCTCATCCTCTCACCTAGGCTGCCTTTTTATTACATTGAGTTAACCCTAAATCCAAAACCCTAGATCTTCTCCAAAGTGATCAATGGTTGAGATCTAATCTCGGGTTGGCTTTAGATCTAACGGCTAGGACTTAATCGACTCACTTAAGTTACTAATGCCAAGAACTTAAGCATTTAACTTAATTAATCTCACATTAATCTAAAAGATCATTCACTTTAATAATTACTCGTAAAGTGAACTTCCTAAGGTTCTGAGAGGTTACAAGGACGACTTCCACATGCTAGACACAGCCTATGTGGAAGTACATGTTCGATGCTAAATACATCAACACTCCCTCTTAGAAAGGACGGTACTTCTACCACTTGGAGATGGCCCTGTCTCCCTTGTTAAATCTGCTACCATGGTTGCTCTCCAATCCACCTGATTGGTTGCTCCCTCTGAAACAGAAGTTATCCCTGCCATCTCGCTTGGACCCTTCGTCGAAGACTTTCCCCTAATCATGCTCTTAGAAGCCTCCTGCTACTAAGCATCCTGCATGGTCATCTCATACCATGATTTCTTCTAGATAGACTTGGAAGGCTGCTCCTTCCCACCTGAACCTGAAGGCTGACTCCCTCTGAGCTGCTCAACATTCGGAGCTACCTACTCCTCGTTCTCTACCACTTTGTTGTTTCTTTCCATTACTCGCATAGGTTGGCCCTTTGGCCTATACAAGTTGCTCTCTCTAACTCCAAAAACAGTTGTTGTGTCTAAGCTAGATTCTCTAGGCATGATCGGCGCCTGTCCATCCCGAAACAATATGTCAAACCCCTTCTTCTCAATCGCTAAGACTGAGAGCACACTCCTGAGTTTTGGCACCCATAGCACATTCGTCACTCTCAACATGCCTCCTGACTCCATCTAGAATGGCACTTTTCCAGATCCCCTCACTGCATGCTCGGTGCCCATACCAAGTTTCACATGCAATTTTGAGTCAAACTCTGTGAAGCTCTCGAACAACTACCGTGCTCCTATCATATGACATGTGGCTCCACTGTCAATTAGCCATGCATCAACTGATATGGTGCCCAAGGTAGTCTGGGAAACAAGTAAGAGCTCTGATTGTTCAAACTTCTTGGCAAACTCATCCATTTGAGCCTTTACCGACGCAAGTACCTTTGGTTGCGTTTCATTTCCACCCTTCTTCTTGTTCAGACATTTACCCGCATAATGCCCAAACTTGTGGCATGCATAGCACTTGACTTTGCTCGTGTCCTTCTTGTCGTCTTAAGAGGTAGACTCTCCACTGGCAAACTTCTTGAACTTGCCCTTCTTTACTTGGCTAGCAAGAGCAACATTATCATCATCCTTCTTGTACATGCCTTCATATAGCTCTTCATCTCGAAGTTCCTCATGAACAAAGTCATCCCACAACCTTGACCAATCAAGGAGCTTCTCTCGTGCCATGACCCTATTGATGAACGATGTCCACTCCTTCGTGAAGCCTTTGAGTGTCGTCCTCACCAACTCTGAGTCATCCACTGCTTCCCCAATTGTTGCCAATACATCTTGAACTTGTCGGATCCGATGAGATAAGTCCTCACCGTATTTGATCTTGTCATCTTCATGTCCCTAAGCTTCTCTGTCAACATTATTTTTCGATTCTCATTCTTGCTCTAAAACAAACTCTTCAAAGCCTCCCACATGTCCATGGCAGTTGTCTTTCCAGATAAATGAGGAATCAAATGATCCTTCACTCCGTCTAGAATTATCCTTCTAGATTTCATGTCCTTTAGCTTATGGGTGGCCATATCTTTTGGATCTACTAGTGGGGCCACAATGGAGTTGGAAAACTCCCAAATGTCATTTTCCATCAACACCAACATAATCCTCTCCTTCCACAAACTGTAGTTGGACATCCCATCCAACCTGTTTTCAAATCGCAAATCGGTTGCAGCCATCTCTGCAACCTGCTGAAAACTCAATAATCAGTTGCCCAAACCTACTACTTGGTCTTGTTGCTCGTTATCCGGACCCCTATCCTAGGCTACCCGAGTCTTTTTTGGGCGTTGTTCGGCTATTTCTACCTGCTGCCTGGGTCGTCTTGGCCCATCTACATTGTTGGGCGACTCTGTTGTTGGCCCTGACAGTTGTTGTTCTTCATTGCTGACTTGGCTGGCCCACAGCCTCTATCGGCAGCCCTATTGGTCAATTGTTGTTGGCGGCCTATGAACGGTTCTCAACAGTTGACAACCACTATGCTCTCAGCTGAATCACCTTTCACTGTTGGCGATCTCCTCCCTGCCTTTGCGTCCCCGTTGTCTGCTCATTCGCGCGGATTTGCTTTTGGAGGTAGCTACAGCAACTCTCTCATCCCCCACACACCCAACCTCATCCTACACTCTCTGCCTCCACTTAGCCGCACTTCTCTTTGGCTGTCAGCGTCTGCAGCAATTGTGGCAGTTGCTCCCTGCGCGGCCTCCTTCAAGCCCTGACGGCTCTCTTTGTTGTTCGGTCTAGCCGTCAATCTCAACGTTTCCTCACGATGACTGCAATTAGTTCTTTGTTGCTCTCTCACTGCAACCTTCTCCACAATCTTAGCAACTATTTCTCTTTTGTATCCCAACGTCCACGCGGACTACTTCCTTGCGACTCTCCTCAGTCGTCACCTACAGACTCAGCCTACGAACTTCTATGTTGGTTGTTATTCACACAGACTAGCTACCTAATACCACTCCGATCTGCAGCCCTCACCACAGTCCAATCTCAGCAACACCCGCCTAATCTTCACCTCAGCGAACGTACAACAGTACAACACAACTTGTTTTTTTTATTTTTGGATTAAAACCTCGCAGCTTCTACAATTAAAAAAAATCTCGCTGCAAAAACAATCTCGTGCAAATCTAGTTTCACCTTTCAAAACTTGGGCTCTAATACCATGTTAATTCATGTAACGCAACACCCGACTAATAATTAATAAAGTGATTTTATTGGAATTATTAGTTGGGTGGTGGGTTACAAGAATTAACAAGTGTTAACGGCGACTGACAATCGCTTTCCTCTTGGTGACTGTCTATTCTCTTGATCATCACAAATCCTTCGCACACCCACCGTCTCCATCACCTGCGCATTGTCTTCCATGGCTCTCTACCAACGCTGCACTTTTGCACACCACTCGACCCATCACATGTTCGCCTACTCCACATGTCACAATAAATAAATAATATAATATGAAGACATTAAAATAATAAATAAAAGTAAAATTAAACATTAATGTAATAAAAGGTCATGACTCTTCATAAAACCATAAAGGGCATATATATATAGGCAGGCCCTATCTTTGTAATATCATCATTATTTTTACAATCAATTATTATTATTATTATTATTATTATTATTATATTTCTTATCTGGATTCAGAGTGAAGTTGTGCATTATGAAACCCTTGTGTCCTTCACATTGGTATCAGAGCTCGTCGCTCCTCCATATCACAATCATTCCCCACACCCCCTCTCCACTCGCCCGCACTCTCTCGTAACCCTCCCCATTCTCCACTCTCACGCACCAGCCTCCCTCCAATCCCACACGCCCACACACCAGCCTCCCTCCACTCCCACACGCCCACCTCTCACGCTACATTCCCTCCTCTCCCACGCACCCCCGTACCCTTCACCCCCTT
>JZKD02S1796189.1:0-11435 GCA_000966675.3 Picea glauca
CATGTTAACTTTCAATATTGCTAGACACGTAATCTCAGCCCCATATAAGAAAATACCATTTTCCTGGTCATTATTCATACAAACCACGTGACCTTGCAATTCTAATTGAATCAATCAGATATTGTGGTTCATCTTGCTGTTTCAAAGTACTTATCTTCTAATCCAAGGCCAAACCCCTAAAAATAGCTGTTTTCAACAAGCTGGTTCCATATATTTAATACGGTATTGGCTAGCTGTTCTACGAAATGGTTTTTTTCGCCGGAATCCAACAATATAAATTTACACAAATCACTATTTTTTGTTGTTCAAAATCCATTTCTGAATGCAGAAATGGATTCAGCATGCTGAAAAACTCCCAGGGCACTCAGATTCTACAGAAATAATCACTTAAATCTCTCAGATTCTACAGAAATAATCACTTAAATCTACAAGTCCAACAATTTCTCACCGGATTTCAGACAAATATCCCCAAAAAAAATCTTCATTTCGTGGAATCTTTAGCCTACGGCTATTTAATACTGTAGCGACCAATTTATTGACCTGTCTGGAAGCACTCCTCTTTACCTGCTATCAATAACCATTTCTTGAGTGACCTTGTTAATCCTGATCAAAAACAAGGTCTCTAAAGAAATAGTTATCGGTGGCAGGCAAAGAGGAGTGCTTCGAAACAAGAGATTGCCACTCTTTCTATCTAATCAATTTTGACATAAATGTCAAATAACTCAATTGGAAAATATTATTAAATAAATTTTACAGGCTTGACCCTCTTCTGGCCAAATGTACAACCAATTGTATAACCCTTAATATTTTCTTCAATGGACAGTTAAGTAGTCTGATTCCAAGGAAATTTTACATTATATGCTCACCTACATGTTAAATGGTGACAAAGGAAGATTCAATTCTGAATCAATCCACTTTACCTCGTATCAGGTGAGAGTTACAAGAGATCACAATCTGTTTTGCCAAAGGTAAATCGCAACTTCAAACCTCAATATTGCAAGGATATATCAACCGCCATAAGGTGTAAGAAAATTCAAATCAGCCCTGCCATAGGATATCATAGGTGCTCCAATAAGTAAGTGAAAGGCATCTTCTGCTAAATCAGGAGAATAAACCAAGTTCCAAATCATTTACAAGACAGAATTATCGTCTTAAATAAATACACATTAAAAACTAAGTCTGTTTTTTTGAAAAAAGAGACAATGAAAGCAGGTATATAAACATGCTCATCATTTTAAATGGGCATTCTATTGAAGTGATGACTAATATTGGAACTATCCATTTTTATTGCATCGGAACAATATAGATTACCGAGAACAAAGCAATTATGGACAACTGCACAAAATCAAAATTAAAGCAGGTATATAAACAACTTTACCCTACTAGTGGTAAATCAAGAAGCATTCCTAAATGTTAAAATGAATAACTTCACAAAATCAAAATAAAAGCAGGTATATAAACAAGTTTACGCTTCTAGTGGTAAATCAAGAAGCATTCCTTAAATAGATATCTTAACAAGAGACTCTACCCTGAACTAGGCAATAGTGCCCAAGTATTATGAACTCATTTCTAAACACCCAACTATTATGAACACATCTCTAAACAACATTAATAGGAGCTATGTAACTGAAATGTTGAACTTAGCACTCATTTAGGTAAAGAAAACATATTCGACAAGAAAGTAAGTACCAAAACAGACCAAAAATTTCAGAAATGTTTCCTATAATTACAAGCATACAAAGATGGAGCTTTCCAGATTATTGAAGCAAGAAAGAAAACTCAACTATCTAGAATAGGCAGAAGATATATTCCTTAATCTGCAGATGTTTCAAGCAAGAAAAACATAAAACAATCACCAAAATTAAACGACGTGAATTCCAAAAAAAGATATAACCTTATTAAAAGCAATCGCCAAAATTAGAAAACATGAATTCCAATAAAAGAAGACGAACATATCACATAAAGCAGGAGAGGAATACCAAAAAAGGAGAGCCTACTTCAAGCGTTTAGGGAAGTGGAAGGCGCTCATCATTGTGAATCCAAACAAATTCTACTCAATTATAATGACTGATAATGAAAATAATACACAAGATAACAAGGATAATATAGGCATGGAATCAAACGACACAACCTGCCAATTGTTCTTGTCATTGATGAAAGGACTACAAAGGACTACAAAGGCTAGAAACTCTTAAACTTCATGACTACAACAAAAAAACAAAAAGTAGTTTTACTGTTCATCCCAAGAAGCATCCATAACTTCCTGATCTACTGTCTCGCTGTTTAAAAAAACTACAACAGAACCTCTAAATGCATATTCAGACTCACCCAATTCCGCGCCGGATGACAAAGCGAGAAAAAAATATGGATTCCAGTAGAGCCTATTTCTTCCCTTTCTTATTTCCTCTCCGGTCTCCTCCTTTCCCGAAGCCAGAGAAATTTGCAGCAGAATCAGCCGTGTTCTGCTTCTTAAGACGCTTTCTGCCACCGTGACCAAATTTAGCATCCTTGAAATCCCTGGTCCTTTTGCCTTTACCCTTACCTCCTCCTCCACTTTTATCTGATGATTGCATTCCAGCACCATGTCTGGACTTGCCACCGGACCTGTCACCAGGAGCCACCCCTCTCTTGATATTCTTATTTAGAGGAAAAGGACCATCTCCATCTCTGTCCCCGTCTCCAAAAGCAAAAGGCATATCGTCCTTGCCACCAGCGGTAAACCCGCTATCCTGACGCATTTTTCTCCATTTTTTAACGGATTCAATGTCATGTTTCTTCTGCTTGGCCCTCTCTTTCAATTTTTCTGCCTGGATGGCCTTCGAAAGCTTCTTGGAGTCCCTTGCCTTCCTCCTCTCCTCGGTCTCCTCCATCTTCTTCTTCTGAAACAGAAGTTTGTCCTTCACCTTGAGCATGTGGGAATCGCTCTTCACCATCTCCGCGTAGTAATCCGATGGCCTGAGAAAGGAAATCCCCAGAGCCTGCAATTTCTCGTACGCCTCCCGCGTCCCCTCTAACGCCTGCGTGTAGAAGGCCATCTCACGCGCTAGATCATCATTGACATCGATTTCTTGTTCTCTCTTGTAATTAACGCAGAGATTATCCATCAAGTCAAGGTTATCTGGCCACCCGATTTCTTCAAGCTTTTCGTGAAGTCCGGCGACGTTGTAGACTGCGTCCTTGCGAGGCTCTTTTGCAGGAACATCTTCTTCAGAATAGTCTTCGCTCTCTTCTTCTTCTTCGCTTTCTTCTTCTTCGTTGTACAATGAGGTTTTGTCTCTCGAGCCCGCCATCTCTCTGGCAAGCAACTTGCAAAACCCTGAACCTTGAACTAAAACCCTAAACCCTAAAACCTCTGAATCAAGTTTGCAATCGGATTTGGGCGGATCTTGAAACCAAGGTAATATTCCGGGTAAATAGAAATATTATTAAGGCTTCCCTTACCTTAATATTTCTTCTCTTTTCAGGGATGTTTTCTTTCGGAAGAACTCTTGGGCGCACAAACAGGGGTTGATATCCTCCTCTTTTAAAGGCGCATTAGTTAAGCTCCCGCTTATACGCTTTGACTTGCTTTGCGTATCTTCTCCCTTAAACCTATATCTTGGTGTGCGCGGTTGGGTGAAGTGAAAGGGGTCGATTGGCCTAGCATTTCGAATTAGATCTGTGGTCTCGACTCTCGTCCAGTCCCGGGTGGATCTTACGTATCCGGATCGAAGTGGTTGGGTTGCCAAGCCCTATTATTCATGTGGTTGAGGGGAGGAAAGTGGTTGGGTTGCCAAACCCTATATTATTCTTGTGGTTGAGGGGAGAAAACTATAGATGGGTATTGGGCGGTGGGGGGGAGAAATATCAACCTTGTGGGGTGGGCACCCTTGGTGTTGTGGGTCTTACTAGTTTTATGGGAAATTGCCATTTGATAGAAATTTGGGAGTTTGATATGATTTTTCAAGTCAAAGTTTCAAGGGTATAGTTTTTCCATGCCCTAGGGTTTCGAGGGTCTTTGAAACAACCCAAAGCCTTGAAAAATCTTAAAACAACTTGGAACTATATTCTTTGTGGATTTTTTGCTTTACTAAATTTTAGCGAAAATAAGTTTTTATAAACTTTTTTGGACAAACTATATACAATGCCTTATTTTTTGTCTTCTACTAAGTCTTTTACCTTTATTTTTATTCTATGATTTGGTTTGCAATAAAAATAGTTCAAATTGAACCATTTTGTGTCAAAGTTTTAGGTAGAAAATTCCGCAGAAATTTGGGCATCTAACACAGTTTTTCAAGTCAAAGTTTCAAGGGCATAGTACTTCCATGCCCCAAGGGTTTTGAGGGTCTTTGAAACGACCTAGAGCCTTGAAAAATCTTAAAACAACTTGGAACTATGCCCTTTGTGGAATTTTTGCTTTGCCAAATTCTAGCGAAATAAGTTTTTCTGGATTGTTTTGGACAAACCATATATAATCCCTTATTTTTTTGTCTTCTACTAAGTCTTGTCATTTTCTATGTTCAACCTTGGGACATGCATGCGATATGCATTTTGTTTTGTTGTGTTGGAGTTATGGGGATCAATTTCAGATTAGGGAGTATTGTGTTCCCTCTTTCAAACACTCATAACTCTTATGCTCCTTTATGAATATGAAGTACGGGACCTTGGTTTATCTAAAAGAATAATCATACCAAGCAAGAACAAAAACCTCGCATAACAAAGTTATCTAAAAATAAAAAAGCATCACCCCTTAAACAATTCTCCTAGCCAAAATAGGGCTATACCCAATAGAATTGGAGGCACTAGAAACACTAATCCCGTACACATAGAAAATGGCAACAATGGATTGTGATAGGTTCCAAGGAAAATCAAGGAATATAGTCAAATTTCACCATGATCCAGGAGGATATTGGTGGCCACCCACCTGTTCCAACTGGCTCATCTTTTCAGTTTTTAGTGCAGCACGTTCTTCTGTACTTCTTTGTAATTGTGGGTTCTACACTTATGGGCCTGTCTTAAGCTCTACACATATTCGAGGTGGACACTGGTGGCCTCCCACCTAATCCAACTGGCTTATTTTGTATGTTTTCATGTCAGCACATCTTGTTGTACTTCCAGGGTCGTTTTGGGGCCCTAAACAATGTTTTCTTGGCTCGCCACAGTTAAACTATAGATAGACTTAATGTTTGATGGCATAATGCGTAGTTCTTGAAAAGACCTTTCCAACGGGCTATCATGCGCCTAAAACAGAGATTGTATGCAAAAATTACGACCCCACTGTTACTATCACGACCACAACAATTCAACTAGAAGAATCGGTAGATCCTGAAGAGGGGGAGCGCCTCTTCCATTCACATATGTGGGTGAAGGGGACCCCATTGCATTTCATTGTTGATAACAACAACCAGAAGAACCTCATCTCAGCTAAGGTCGTCAAACAGTTGGGGTTGTCAACAACACCACACCCGCAGGCATACAACATTGGGTGGCTTCACCATGGATGAGATCTTCGCGTCAGCCAGCAGTGTCACCTATCCTGTGGCATCCATCCCTTCAAGGATGAGGTAGTGTGTGATATTGCTCCTCTTGATGTCTGTGATGTTGTTTTGGGCGAACAATATATGTGGAAATGTCATGATGTCTATGAGTCTATTCCCCATCGTGTCATTATTACTCTGGGAGGTCATCTCTACATGATACCAGAGATAGTTCCTACTACTGCTCCACCAAAACAGCACCGCAAGGTAATCTCTCATACTACAAAATTCATCGTCTTCACAGACTGTTCAAAGGATGCACAGAAGACCACTACAACCACTGCAGCCTCAACACCTTTTATCTATCAAAAACAGATTGTCGAAAAGACAGAAGATATTGTTTCTTCACCTACAATGGTGCCTACACAATTCCCCATCCAACCCAGAGACAACAGGTTGGTGGAACAGATTCAACCCCTCCAGCAACAGGTTTGTGATAGTCTTCCACAAGCCAAGAAGCACAACTTCTCCAACAAGGCACACAGTTCACCAAGCATCAGATTTAAAAAATGCCTTCCCTTCTTCCCTGGGAACTCAACGCAATGGAGACCATTTCTTCCTAAGGGGGGAGGATTGATCCAGGTGAATATTGATGGCCACCCACCTGTTCCAACTAGCTCATCTTTTCAGTTTTTAGTGCAACACGTTCTTATGTACTTCTTTGTAATTGTGGGTTCTACACTTCCGGAGTTGTCTGAATCCCTACACATCTTCCAGGTGGATACTGGTGGCCACCCACCTAATCCAACTGGCTTATTTTGTATGTTTTCATGTCAACACATCTTGTTGTACTTCCAAGGCCATTTTGGGGCCCTAAACAGTGTTTTTTTGGCTTGCCACATTCAAATGGTTGACAGTGTAAGAGTTTGATGGTGTAATGCATAGTTCTCGAAAATACCTTTCCAACAAGCTATCACGCACCTAAAATGAAGATCGTATGCAAAAGTTACGACTCTGGGAAGTTAATGTACTAACTTACCCAAACGGGGCCCACATGACTTTTGGCGTTTCATCTCCTAGGGTTAGGTTTTTGTATGTATAGGGTTTTGGCATCATTTTTATCATAAAAATGCCTTCAAAGCCTCATGGTAATCATCTTCTTGTGAATGAGTATAGCTGTCACATCTCTTCTCATAAATAAAGCTGCCACCATTTTAGCAAGTCTTGCACTCTGTATTTTTATAGTCTCTTTACAATTCTTTCATTAATAGAAATCAAGTATTATTGTATTTCTTTGTTTCTGGCAATTTTCATGAGTATTTCACTGTAATATATCTACTTTCATTTCATTCCAAAAATAATCCGGATCAGTGGTATCAGAGCAGGCTGCTCTTGATCGGGTTTTTTTTCGTGCATGTCCCTGACGAAGTCCAATTATACCCAGTTGGGTCTCGAGTTTGTCTCTCTTGAGGACAATCACTTTCGCACTCCCAAGAAACCCTCGATGGTGGTAGAAAAGAAAAACAACGAAGCAGAAGATTTTATTAACATGTTGTTTGAGCAAGCTCTCGTGTGACAGAGGGACGAAATGATGAAAATTTTTGCACACATCCTTCAACGCCTGCCGATAGCAACATGTGCATCTTCATCAAGTGGCCAATTTGGAGGAACCTCTCCATTCAAGGTACAAGTTAATTTTGATATTCCCATATTTGAAGGTCAAATAGATTCGGATGCCCTAGAAAAAGGGTTAAATCTATTAGAAGGTTATTTCTCTGTTCAATTTTTTTTCGACAAGGAAAATATCACCTTCGCACTCCTCAAGGCTCTTCCACATGTCAAACATTGGTGGGAAACTTACTAGGAGCAAAGTTCCACAGAGGAATATGGAATATATGGGGTCGAGCCCACTTGGTATTTTTTTGTGGATATGATCAAAGAACAGTACTATCATGTTGATAACTATGAAGACCAGTGCATGAGATGGACCACACTGCGGCAAGAGAAGAGCCAAACAGTGTTGGAGTTCACAAATGCTTTCCATACCTTGTGCACCAAGCTGGGTATCAAAGACACCTAGCGGCATCTGGTTTTGAAATACTGTGGGGCTCTGCATAGGTACATCCAGACCGAAATGGATTTCTTAAACATCTCATCATTGGGAGCTCCCTATCGATATGTTGTCAAAACCGAGCAGAAATTTAGGCACCAAAACAAATGGGAATTTGGGTCTGCAAATTTGCAACAACCAAAGCACGGTAAAGACAACCCTAACCAACAACCTCTAGACAACCAGTCCAAGACACAGGACAAGAAGAGTAAAGTAAAGATGAAGAATGACACTCGGAAATGGTGTGACTTCCACAAAAGCCCTTGGCACAACATCGATGAATGTCGCCCGAAACAGTCATTGGTGGTCGAGGTCAAAAACACGAAGCCGAACCCTGATTCAGAATCCGATCTAGAAAATATTGAAAACAGACAGATCATTGACGCAGAGCCCACTCTAACTGTCGTGACCACAACAATTCAACTAGAAGAACCAATAGTTCCTGAAGAGGGGGAGCGCCTCTTCCATTCACATATGTGGGTGAAGGGGACCCCATTGCATTTCATTGTTGATAACAATAGCCAGAAGAACCTCATCTCAACTAAGGTCATCAAACATTTGGGGATTCGACAACACCACACTCGCAGCCATACAACATCGGGTGGCTTCACCAGAGATGAGATCTTCGCATCAGCCAGCAGTGTCGCATGTCCTATGGCATCCATCCCTTCAAGGATGAGGTAGTGTGTGATATTGCCCCTCTTGATGTTTGTGATGTTGTTTTGGGCCAACCGTATATGTGGAAACGTCATGTTGTCTATGAGTCTAGACCCCGTAGTGTCATTATTTCTCTGGGAGGTCAGCTCTATAGGATACCAGAGGTAGTTCCGACTACTACTCCACCAAAACAGCACCACAAGGTAATCTCTCATATTGCAAACTTCATCCTCTTCACAGTCTGTTCAAAGGATGCATAGAAGACCACTACAACCACTGCAGCCTCAACACCTTCTATCCAACAAAAACAGATTATTGAAGAGATAGAAGATATTGTTTCTTCACCTACAATGGTGCCTAAACAATGCCCCATCCAACCCAAAGACAATAGGTTGGTGGAACAGATTCAACCCCTCCAGCAACAGGTTTGTGACAATCTTCCACAAGCAAAGAAGCACAACTTCTCCAATAAGGCACATAGCTCACCAAGCATCAGATTCATAAAATGCTTTCCCCTCTTCCCTGGGCACTCAATGAAATGGAGACCATCGCTTTCTAAGGGGGGAGGATTGATCCAAGTGGATATTGGTGGCCACTCACCTGTTCCAGCTGGCTCATCTTTTCAGTTTTTAGTGCAACACATTCTTCTGTACTTCTTTGTAATTGTGAGTTCTACACTTCCGAGGCTGTTTAAAGCCCTACACATCTTCTAGGTGGATATTGGTGGCCTCCCACCTAATCCAACTAGATTATTTTGTATGTTTTCATGTCAGCACATCTTGTTGTACTTCCAGGGCCATTTTGGGGCCCTAAATAGTGTTTTTTTGGCTCTCCACATTCAAACCGTAGACAAAGTCAGAGTTTGACAGTGTGGTGCGTAGTTCTCGAAAATACATTTCCAACGGGCTATCATGCGCCTAAAACGGAGATCGTATGCAAAAGTTACGACCCTAGGAAGTTAATGTACTAACTCACCCAAACGGGACCCACATGACTTTTCGCGTTTCATCTCCTAGGTTTAGGTTTTTGTATGTCTAGGGTTTTGGCATTCATGTGTATCATAAAAAGTCTTTCAAAGCCTCATGGCAATCATCTTCTTGTGAACGAGCGTAGCCTTCACATCTCTACTAAGAGATAAAGTTGTCACCATTCGAGCGAGTCTTACACTCTGTATTTTTACAGTCTCTTTACAATTATTTTATTAATAGAAATCAAGTATTGTTGTATTTCTCTGTTTCTGGCAATTTTCATGAGTATTTCATTGTAATATCTCTGCTTTCATTTCATTCCAAAATAATTCAGATAAGTGGTATTAGTGCAGGTTGCTCTTGATCATTGTTTTCCCGCGCATGTCCTCGATGAGGTCCGAGTATAGCCAGTTGGGTCTCGAGCTTGTATCTCTTGAGTACAATCACTCTCGCACACCCAAGAAACCCTCGATGGCGGAAGAAAAGAAAAATGGTGGAGCAAAAGATTCTATTAGCATGTTTCTTGAGCAAGCTCTCGCGCGATAGAGGGACGAAATGTTGGAAAATTTTGCACACATCTTTCAACGCCTACCGATAGCAACATACACATCTTCATCCAGCGGCCATTTTGGAGGAACCTCTCCCTTCAAGGTACAAGTTAATTTTGATATTCCCATATTTGAAGGTCAGATATATGCGGATGCCCTAGAAAAATGGTTAAATCTATTAGAAGGTTATTTCTTTGTTCAAAATTTTTCCGACAGGGAAAATATCACCTTCGAACTCCTCAAGGCTCTTCCCCATGTCAAACATTGGTGGGAAACTTACTAGGAGAAAATCTCCATAGAGGAATATGGAATATATGGGGTCGAGCCCACTTGGGTTTTTTTTGTGGATGCGGTCAAAGACAATATTATCCTGCTGATAACTATGAAGACCAATACATGAGATGGACCACACTGCAGCAAGAAAAGAGCCAAATAGTGTCGGAGTTCACAAATACTTTCCATACCTTGCTCACCAAGCTAGGTATCAAATACTCCAAGCGACATCTGGTTTTTAAATACAACGGGGCTCTACATAGGTACATCCAAACCGAAATGGATTTCCTAAACATCTCATCACTGGGAGTTGTCTATCGATATGCTGTCAAAATCGAGCAGAAATTTAGGCACCAGAACAAATGTGAATTCGTGTCTGCAAATCTACAATAACCAAAGCACGGTATAGACAACCCTAACCAATAGCCTCTAGACAACCAGTCCAAGACACAAGACAAGAAGGGTAAAGTAAAGACGAAGAATGACACTGGGAAGTGGTGTAACTTCCACAAAAGCCCCTGGAACAACACCGATGAATGTCACTCAAAACAGTCATTGGTGGTCGAGGTCAAAGACATAGAGCCAAACCCTGATTCATAATCCGATCCAGAAAATATTAAAAACAGACATATCATTGACGTAGACCCTACTACTACTGTCATGACCACAACAATTCAGCTAGAAGAACCGGTAGATCCTGAAGAGGGTGAGCGCCTCTTCCATTCATAGATGTGGGTGAACAGGACCCCATTGCATTTCATTGTTGATAACGACAGCCAGAAGAACCTCATCTGAGCTAAGGTCGTTAAAAAGTTGGGGTTGTCGACAACACCACATCCGTAGCCATACAACATTGGGTGGCTTCACTAGGGACGACATATTCGTGTCAACCAGCAGTGTCGTTTGTCCTATGGCATCCATCCCTTCAAAGATGAGGTAATGTGTGATATTGCCCTTCTTGATGTCTGTGATGTTGTTTTGGGCCAACCATATATGTGGAAACATCATGTTGTCTATGAGTCTAGACCCTGTAGTGTCATTATTACTCTGGGAGGTAAGAACTACAGGATACCAGAGGTAGTTCTGACTACTGTTCCACCAAAACAACATCTCAAGGTAATCTCTCATACTACAAAATTCATCCTCTTCACACTCTATTCAAAGGATGCATAGAAGACCACTACAACCACTGCATCCTCAACACCTTCTATCCAACAAAAGCAGATTTTCAAAGAGACAAAACATATTGTTTCTTTACCTACAATGGTTCCTACACAATGCCCCATCCAACCTAGAGACAACATGTTGGTGGTGTTATCACTCTGTAAATTTCCTAGAGGTTGAAAAGAGGAAATACACAAAGGTAACCTTAACCAACCGCTTTTAAAGCTGGGATCTAGCCCTTCCAGCTTCAGAGAGGGAT
>JZKD02S1796189.1:16371-46947 GCA_000966675.3 Picea glauca
TGATCAGATGCATTCACTAACCTATCAGCATTGAAAATTTAAAAGAACTTGGTCATGCTTGAAAGGTATGACCAAATTGCTATTATTGCATGGGGCCTTTGCTTCAATTCTTTTCTGCCCTCTTTTCTTTTTCTTTTTCTCTTTTTATTTTTCTTTTTTCTTTTTCTTTTTCTTTTCTTTTTCACAAATCATTTGAAGAATGCAATATCATTTGTGAACCAAATCACCAGATACAGATAATATCCAAGTCATAAGATGATTCCCATAAATTATGGGGTGATAACAGGTGGAACAGATTCAACCCCTCCAGCAACAGGTTTGTGACAGTCTTCCACAAGCCAAGAAGCACAACTTCTCCAACAAGGCACACAACTCACCAAGCGTCAGATTCATAAAATGCTTTCCCCTCCTCCCTGGGCACTCAACGCAATGGAGACCATTGCTTCCTAAGGGGGGAGGATTGATCCATGTGGATATTGGTGGCCACCCACCTGTTCCAACTGGCTCATCTTTTTAGTTTTTATTGAACACATTCTTCTGTACTTCTTTCTAATTGTGGGTTCTACACTTTCGGGGCTGTCTTAAGCCATACACATCTTCCAGGTGGATATTAGTGGCCTCTCACCTAATCCAACTGACTTATTTTGTATGTTTTCATGTCAGGACATCTTGTTGTACTTCCAGGGCCGTTTTGGAGTCCTAAACAATGTTTTTTTGGCTCGCCATAGTCAAACTGTAGACAAAGTCAGAGTTTGATGGCGTAGTGCATAGTTCTCGAAAATACCTTTCCAATGGGCTATCACGCGCCTAAAACAGAGATTGTATGCAAAAGTAATGACCTCGGGAAGTTAATGTACTAACTTACCCAAACAGGGACCACGTGACTTTTGGTGTTTCATCTCCTAGGGTTAGGTTTTTTAATGTCTAGGGTTTTGGTATTCATGTTTATCATAAAAAGGCCTTTAGAGCCTCATGGTAATCATGTTCTTGCGAATGAGCGTAGCCATCACATATCTTCTTAGAGATAAAGTTGCTACCATTGTAGTGAGTCTTGCACTCTGTATTTTTATAGTCTCTTTACAATTCTTTCATTAATAGAAATCAAATATTATTGTATTCATCTGTTTCTGGCAATTTTCATGAGTATTTCATTGTAATATCTCTGCTTTCATTTCGTTCCAAAAATAATCTGGATCACACCCTTTTTGACTTAAAAGAAAGGCAAGGTTGGCATAATAACCCCCACTTCCTTAGTACATAAAGGAAAAGATTGAGCAACTCTTGATCATAAAAGCAAATTTGGTTAGCACAACCCTCTTTATAAAATAAATCATGGACAAGAGCTAACATGACCCCATGAGCTAGCAAAGTGCTAGCGGGAAAATCCCCATATAACTATACCAGGGTTCTAAGTATAGACAGAGCAAATGACTCCCTAAAAGTCAATCTAATTTCTACACTACCCCAAACATTCCAAAACAGATGAACATAAAGCAATGAAAGAGTAAGTCAGAAAATGTACCTTTTATCAAATGATTGGTGCTGACCTCCTCAAGCTTTGTAGCTCCCAAGGCTGCAAGTCTCCTCCCAAAGCCGACATGCATCCACAACTAGGCAAACAAGGCTACAAACATTCTATTTCTATTCATCAATTAGGGTTAGATATAATTGTTATGTATAAATGAAAGAAAAGACATAAAAACCATCATTTGGGACAGGGAAAAGAGATTATTTTATTCAATACTCAAAGATTGGAAATTACAACCTTTGTAGGTCGACGCTCCGCGAACCTGTTCTGGGCTCCTCTTGACAATGCTCCAAGTGCACCTTCCAAATTCCTTATCTCACAATCTACTGATCACCTCAATGAAAGGGAATGGATTGTATGGGAGAAAAGGGGCTAGAGAGGAAATTTTGAGGCAATAACTCACAAAAGGATGCAATTACTTGGGCAAGGAAGGAAAGGGAATTTGGGCAAAGTTTCATCGTTCTAATGCTTGATTGTGAAATGAGACCCCAAGACCTCCTTTTATATGGAAAAATGATAGTTAGTTGGTTGGGGGACAGGCTATAGCAGGTGAATTGGTTGGGAAACCTCCAATAGCCCGTAAATTCCATCGAATTCCTTGCAACTTTTTAATTTTTGCAAGTTTTGGAGGTATACGCGGGTTGTTTAGTGTGCAACAAGTGTATGTACGCGGGTTGTCTAGCATGCAACAAGCGTATGTATGTGGGCAGTAGTGCAGCAGGACGCACACATGCTCCAAAAAATGGTTTTTAAAATAGAGTTCCTCAGTAGTGATTTGGAAAATTATGCAAGTAGGAAGGCCAATGCCATGTATGCATGAGTAGGGTATTTTAGGGCTATAACAGATGCCCCCTAATTTATGAGGTCAGAAGAGCAACTGATGGCTGAAATACATTACAACATCTTCACCAATGAGAATGCACGAAATCGAGTGAGCCCGGGACCAGAGATCGAGAGGTGTTATCTACAAAACAACAATTGTCTCTCTGAGGTGGGCA
This sequence comes from Picea glauca, assembly GCA_000966675.3. Classification (NCBI taxonomy): domain Eukaryota; kingdom Viridiplantae; phylum Streptophyta; class Pinopsida; order Pinales; family Pinaceae; genus Picea; species Picea glauca. The sequence continues at coordinate 18,898 of JZKD02S1796189.1, forward strand.
TACCCATGCTTGGGATGAACTAAATCATGGCTGCCAATTAAATACATTGCAGATCCATGTCATATAATTATATAAAGTGTAGCCACGAGCAATACACAGTGAATCTACATCTCAGAATCAGCCGAAGATATACAAGTACAATATGCATCTTCAAGAAGCTAGGGACGCCTGCGACTGGAGATGAAAACTTCATAGCTTGAGAAACAACTTTAAGATCTTAAAAACTCAAGTAAGAGTACAATGGGAGTGTAAGACTCACTACTCTGAGGTCTTCGACAAGCCGTCGGAAAAAGACTGGAGGATCTCGATGATCAGTCAGAGAACTTCATCGATTTTGAATCTGGACGTGACTGGACTCTCGAGATAGTCGACTCATGAAAGTCAAGAGACAAACTACAGAAAGGCCGACTCAGGTTGGATAAAAAATCCCTTGGACAAAAGCACGAAAGATGATCAGACTCATGCAACATAACATTGATATAAGTCTGTGATGCAGGAGGCACCGCGAACTCTCCATATGTTTGTAAGAGTAACCAAATGGAGGAGGACACAACTCTATGTTGGGAGAAAAACTTCCTAAGGTCATACTAGATCCTAATGCTTGACGAACAAACGAAAGGATGTGCTTTGTCCAAGGGAGACTATCTTTGCTGTCGAAAAAAAAAATGTATATTTCCCGTCCCCTCTTTTTGGAATATTTGATTTTTTTTGTCTTTTTCAATTTTTAAACAAGATTGAAAAAGAATAAAAGAATGTTATGTTACAAAGGAGGAACGAGTGTCGCGAGAAAGAAAAATGGTTCCAAGCGCATGGAACATATTAATGCTCAGGACAAGGAGACATGTGCAGGATAAGGACACTTGGGGAAATTTCCTCCATGGGTCAAGGTGTCAGATCGTAGAGGCAAAAAGTGTTGCAAGGCTTGCGTATAAGGAATGCTTCAAATGTTTAGTTGAGAGCAACATGGAGTCGACATTAGGCCAAAGATGTAAATATGATACCCGCAATGCGATTAATCATGACACCGTAAGACCCCTTCTATGTAAATTTTAACGAGCCCAGAGAAGGTAAGCTTGATGGTTTTTTCATGTTTAGAGAGTCTGAAAAAACACAAAAAGAAGACTCCAGGGAGTACCTTTTTCGCAGTTAGTCCAATTGGCTTGAAAAAGGGTTAAACTTGCACAGAAAAGATGTATTTTAAAAAAATTTTTAACAAGTGTGACAAAGACAAGATCACTTAGCTATCTTTTCAATTTTAAGGAGTCTGAAAAGAGCTTAACTATGGACTCACAACCTTTTTCTGAGTTTAGTCTCCTTAGCCTGAAAAAGTATAAAAGTAACTGAGGAGAACTGTCCCAACGAGACGAATATCCTGAGGCATACCTTTTTTTGCAATAATTTATTGGTTGGAAAAGGGTTAAACTCATGCCAATTAGATGTTCTTATGGACCAATTTAACGAGTGTGGAAGAATAAGGTCACTCAACGATCTTTTCAATTTTAGAGAGTCTCAAAAGAGATTAACTATGGACTCCGGGGAGGTTCCTTTTTCGTAAGTAATCTTCAGGGCCCGAAAAAGGTGATAAACCAAAACCAAGGAGAAGGTTCCTTTTTCAAAAATTTAGTCCCTTGGGCCCGAAAAAGGGTTAAACTTACACCTGCGAATACTCTTCTAGCGAACTGAAGTTCCTAGAGCATACCTTTATTCGTAAAATTAACCATTCAGACCGAGAAAGGGGTAAACTACCGCTGGACAGATGTGCCTTCAAATTTGAGTTTAGAGAGCGTGAAGGGAAACAAGATCGCTCGACAATCTTTTCAATTTTAGAGAGTCTGAAAAGGGATTAAAGAAGACTCCAGGGGGCTACTTTTCTCAAGTAATCTAGACGAGATCAAAAAGAATAAATACGGTCTTGTTGGATTTTGCTTTCGAATTTTAAAGCGAGCTTGAAAGACAACAAAGCGTGCCCATTAGGGAGTCCCGAGGGTAAGGCCAAGAATGATGATTAGCAAAAAGAATGAGGCTTTGATATGTAATCATGACGAGACTATTCAAGGATTCCCAAGCCTATAGTCAAAACTGACAGCATGGATGCCAAAATGCAGCAAAGGATCTACCTAGGGCATCCATGTAGAGGTAGGCTCTACCACCTAATTATGACACTTTTAAAGCATCAAAGAAGGTTATGTGTCACACTTTGGTGGGGTCGATCCTATGGCAAAGTGGAAAAGACAATGAGATGCAGAAAGTGGGAATGAAACCGTATATTACATGCAAAAGTTGGAAAAAACGACCTTTCCCAAAGGATGGCGAAAATGTAACCAATCCCAAAAATAATCACCAAACCGAAAGGAGAGAAGTGCCAGAACGACTAATAGATAACTCAAAAGCGAACTTGAGTAGCCACCAAGCCAGGAAAAGTGACAAAGGGGACCAAAAAGGGGAAAAAAGGGCAAAAAAAGTCTATAAATAGAAGTGGACAACTCATTTTCACCATTGCAAATAGGAAATTACAAAAAAGGTAAAAAAAACCCTTCGTCAAAAGAGTGGATTCTGGGAGCTACGGTGGAAGAGACACCCTCCTATTTGGACCAAGTAAGTACAAACAACTTCCTCTTTCATTCCATTTCTTTACTTTTAAGTTAGTTTTAAGTTTGGGATGGGCACGCCCTTGAAAAAGGGTTGCGCTTGCGTGTACACGGGTTGTCCAAGGCCAACCCACGTATGTACTTGGGCATAAGAATAAACAACCCGCGTACATACGCGATTGTGTAGTAAACAACCCGCGTACACCTCTCTTTGTTTTGAAAAAATAAAAATGCAAGTATTAATTCCTCTCCAAATTGTTATGTGACAGGGTGTATGTTCATTGGAGGGAGAGAGAGCATGAGGAGCTTGATATCTTGGTCAAGGAGGACCTTATGGCCATCGTCGCACTGAAACAATGTGGTTTATGGAAATTCTTCCAGTGTTCGTTTATGAGGGCACAACTGAGGCTGCTTAATGCTCTTGTGGAGTATTGGAATCCCGATGTAGAAGCTTTTATGATGGAGGGTTAATCAATAACCCTGACTACAAAGGACATCTACTTTCCGACTCGCTTCTCGAGAAGAGGGGAACTAGTCAACTTGAGGACCTTTCCTTTGGGGTTGTTCAACATTGAGGATTATATCAACATGTATTGTGAGGATGGTACTGAGAAAGTGGGTTCTCAAGTGCTGATTCACAAGATCACCAACCTTTCTCTATGACTAATCCTACTTCTGATCGGTCGAATTATTGTATCCACGACACTCCATCGGGCCTCACGTGCACATATGCACTATGCAATTCAATGTTTGGAGGCAACAATATTTGACTGGAGTACCACTATGCTTATATGCATGAAGAGACAACTCATAGAGTGTCATAGGCATACCAACATGAACTTCAAGTTTGGTACCATTTTATGCTCCTTCTTCTTCGAGAGGGTGCCCAGTCTCAGTCCCAGAGAGACAGTACAGGGGCATGTAGCTTCCTTCCCAGTAGCGAGCAGGTGGGTAGCTTTACTGCCTAGACAGGGTGGAGGGAGGACTATAGAGGCCTTCGATGATAAGTTTTTTGACTGGTGGGCACGTCAGATCCTGGTTATTGAGGATTACCCATATGCAGGGATCAACGTCCTCAGAGATCTAGACATGCTTGTGCTTCCCGACGAAGAGCGTGGTGAGATAGGTAACATATATATTTTGAATTTTATTAAATTTTTAATTTTCATATATATCCTTTTTATGTGTGTGTAGTGTACTAACTCATGAATCTGTTATATACAGATGTGGGGCCTATTCGACCAGCAGACTTTGCCAGAACTCAGCGTCATCCTCGACCAGAGGCAGGACTAGCAACAGTAGGAGGACTAGCAGCTGCGAGAGGACCCCCAGTCGGAGAGGCTGATAAATTCTTACGACGAGTTGACCGGAATCTCACTGCTCTCACTCATGTCATTCCTATGGCCGAGATTGAGGATCTCCCCTCGACTATGCAACCACATGTAGTAGGGGTGCCTCGGACTTGGGTCCAACTATTCTGGCGTCTTGCAAACGTCTTCGTTCACTACAACAGGGCCGATAGGCCTAGACCTTCGATAGTGTTGGACTATTTATGTGTCGAGGGCACTTTTTGTACTATATTTTTTGAGGGCGTAAGCCCAACAATGTAGACCAATGATTTTTGAGGCTTTCGAACCCACTTTTGTACTCATAACACTATTTTTGGACACACACACACACACACATATATAAATCTTTCTTGCTTTATGGATAACATTGTTTACAAATGTATTTACATGTGTATGTGTGTGCTTTTCTTTTTATATGTGAGCAACATGCCATTCTAAAACTTTATTAGATAGATTATCTGTTAAATGATTAAATCTCCTAGGAACATGGATATATGTAATGTAATCAAAAGATCGTTCTAAGAGATGTACCCTAAGGAATTGTCGGTGAAGAGTGGGATCATAAACACGATAAAACCCATTTAACTGGGACACAACCAACTGAGCATCTAGGTAAACTCAGAGCCTAGAAATGCCATGTGACAAAGCATCACGTAGCAATTTTTTCACTGCATTGTACTTGACAACATTATTGGTTGCGTCGCCTAGACAAATACCTTTGGAAGATAACAACTGGACTCTAGGTGTGAAAATCACCCAAGTTGTGGAAGCAAGCCTCCGAGTGTGTCGGCTAACATCATTCGCGAACCCAAAGTAAACCTCTAATTCACTTGACATTTGTTAGAGTGAAAAAGAAGACATAAATAACTACACATCCATAAGACAAAAAAAACAAAAAATGTATAAGAGACTATACATATATACAAGAAGCCACCCAGGTGACCAACCTAAGAGTATTACTTCTCAAGGTAGAGCCCGTTTCTAGGCTCCGCTAAAGCATTCCCCTCAAAATCAACCGGACGGTAAGTGCCCTTCTCTAAGACCTCTTTCACAATGAAAGGTCTGAACCACATGGGTTTGAACTTTCCTGCCCCTAAGGGATCTTTGTCCTGATCATAGACCATGACAAGATCGCCTTCAGAGAAAATATGAGGGCGAACGGATCGATCATACTGACACTTGACTCATTGCTTATGAGCCTCGTTGGCTAAGGCAGTATCACGAGGCTGCTCATCGAGCTGCTCAAGATATAGAAGGCGTGCCTCAAGCAGTGAAGTGTCTGACAGTAACTCCACTACCAACTTTAAAGAAGGGATCTGACATTCAATAGGTAAGACTGCTCCCAACCCGTATACTATTTGAAAAGGTTAAAAACCAGTGGCATTCTTCACAGACGTTCGATAGGCCCATAAAGTTGAATACAACATCAAATGGCAATTTGACTTGGTAGAATTGATCGTCCGTTGAAGAATGGTCTTAAGAGACTTATTCACAACTTCAACCTGACCATTCGCTTGCGGGTAGTAGGGTGACAAATGTTCTTGTTTGAACCCGAGCTTTGACGTTAATTCAGTCATCATTTTATTCTGGAAGCGACTGCCATGGTCAGTGACAATCTCTTTCGGGATACCAAACCTTGTTACTATCTGATTAAAAATGAAAAGGGTCGTGGTTTCGCCATTATTGCTAAACATTGTCATATCTTCAACCCACTTCGTGAAGTAGTCTACTGCTACGATGATGTAATGATTCCCCCTAGCTGAAGTCGGGTGACATGTAGTAAAGTCAATCCCCCACTTGGTGAAATGACCAACATCAATGACTAGAAGCATAGGAGCAGGGTGTGCCCGCATCTTCCGACATAAGATCTGGCACGGATGGCACTTCTTGACCGCCTCCACACAAGCCTTGAATAAGGGGAGCGAGAAGTAACCGGGCCGTAGAATCTTTTGGGTTGTGGCCAACCCAGAAAAATGACCACCACATGCTCCAGTGTGACAGTCATTCAAAACGATCTCTGCTTCTTCGTGTGTGAGACATCATCGAATAATGCAATCTACACATCGACAATACAAAGTGTCATCGAATATAACATAGTTTCACGCTTGGTGTCGAATTCGTCGACGCTTATCGTGAGAAGCAGAAGTAGGGCACTTCAAAGTCTGAAGATACACGAGTATATCTCCATACCAGGGGTCCGAAGATGAAACTAGAAAAAGATCTTCATTGATAGGCGACTCTTCGGCCATAATATCACCAGACTCGATCGACAGTTCCGAAATTAGTTCGTCAAAGACTAATGACTTTTTAGATTTCGCAGAAACAAAATCCAAGTCAAACTCCTGTAGGATAACTATCCATCTACTGATCTTTCCGCCAATGACCCATCATGTTAACACATATTGGAAAGGGTTGACAACGACAATAACAATGGTTTTGTGAAGCAATATATAGTGATGGAACTGTTGGATAGCATGGACAACTGCCAAAGCAAGTTTCTCAACATGAGAGTAGTTGAGTTCCGGTCCAACCAGGCCTCGGCTAAGATAATAGATAACATTCTCTTCGAGCATGTCATCCTCCTGGACCAAGACCCTGTCGATGGTCGACTCTGCAGCAACCAAATACAACAAGAAATATCTGTTATAATCAGGAGGCCGAAGCAGAGCGGCTGACGTCAGGTCACATTTCAATGCTTCAAAAGAGTGTTGAGCAGCTTCATCCCAATAGAATGGGACCCCTTTTTTCAAAAGACGCATGAACCATTTAGTGGTCTTGGCATAATTAATGACAAAATGACGAAGAAAATTTGCTTTCCCCTATAAGATCTGAAGCTGGGGAATTGTGCACAGAGGAGGCAATTGAACTATCACCTCAACCTTGAGAGGATCGACCATGATCCCTGTTGTCAACACGATGAAACCTAAAAGATGACCTGACGTCTCATTCACTCGATCACACAACAACAATGAACTCTCAACCAACCTAGTACCAATAATAACAACAACCCATCCCAGGTCCTTTAGACCTCTATTTATACATTACAGTAGCTCTCGGACACCCTTAGGTTAAAACCTAAGTGTCAAAACCCTAGATACAAAAACCTTAGGTGTCTAAAACCCTAGGTCAACTTGAACCACGTTTTCAGGGCTTCACCAACCTGTCTTTCCTTCCTTCTCATGTGGTGCTCCAAAGCATCCAACGGTAGATTTTTCCTCTTGCTGAGTTGTCCACGATCCCTCTTCCTTTCGGATATGTCATCCTCGATCTCCTTGTCCAACAACCTACTTTCTCTTACTTCACACTGTCTTTTCTTCTCTTCTTCTCACTTCGACCCAATATCAGTCACTGTGTTTTCCGCGTAGTTCGCATTTCATCTTTTCTACTTTAATCTTTGCTTACTTCCATACCCAAGGGCCAACAGGCCCCCAACACTCACTTGTGACTTGTCCCGAGGCACTTCAGATCTGATCCTTCTGTTTTACTTCGACTTCAGACTGCGCAAGGCAGCCTGTGCTTTCAGCTCTAGTCCTCCTTCCTTCCTTGTCTAGACTGTCTTTTCTATGTCTGGTACCTAGTTTCAACTGCACTTGGTACCTAGACCCTTTTCCTTTTGATTTTACTGAGAGATGTGAGGCAACTAGTTGTCATAATACAATTTCAACCGGCTCCCATTCACTAATCCTTCCTTCCATTCTCCATTCAAAGTATTCAACCGCGCAACTCCTCTTTATGTAACATAGGCAACATCATATGGCCCAAGCTAATGCATCCTGAACTTTCCTGGATGCTTCATGAACTTACTGTCATATACCAATAACAAATCACCTTGCTTAAATACCTTCTTTTTTATGTGTCTGTCATGGTAGGTCTTCTCTCTTTCTTTCTGAACCTGCTGGTGAAATCCTGCAATAAATCTTTCTTTTTCCAGTTCGACCAATTGTGCAAGATTCTCTTGCACAGTGCCAGTGTCATCCATATCTGTAAAGGTTGCAATTCTCAGACTAGGAACCAAATATTCCATGGGTACAACTGCTTCTAGACCATAGACCAATTTGAAGGGGGTCTGTATGGTCAGTTTCTTGCAAGTGGTTCTATAGGCCCATAATACTGCTGGTACTCTCAAATCCCAGTCATCCTTGTTCACACTGCATATCTTCGTCAACGTTGTCTCCAAGATCTTGTTGAATGCTTCAACTGTCCCATTTGCTTGTGCATGATAGGGTGTGCTCTTCTAATGGTGAACTTCGAATTCTTGAGTCAATCCTTCAATAGTATTGTTAATAAAATGTGTGCCTTGATCGCTCATAAGGATTTTTGGGCATCCAAACCTGGTTATGATATCATCAAATATGAAGCGTGCAACTGTAGTTGCACTACAATCCTTAACGACTCTTGCTTCTACCCATCTGGTCAAATACTCTGTCGTAGTGATTATGTATCTAGCTCCTGTGCGCTTTCTTGGTGGGTTGATAGGTCCCACAAAGTCAATGGCCCATTTCTCAAATGCCTATAAGGTCAGTTGTGGTTCTAAAGGCATATCATTTCTTCTAGACAATTTCCCCACTCTTTGGCATACATCGCAGGCTCTGTAATAATGTTTAGCATCTTTGTGGAGGGTAGGCCACTAAGGTCCAACCCTAAGAATCTTTTTAGTTATTGCTTTCTCTGCGTAGTGTCCTCCTACGACGCCTTCATGTGCTTCTGTAAGGATCAACGATCGCTCGTCCTCGATAACACATCTTCTCAATATCTCATTAGGTCCCATTTTGTATAGTTGTCCGGCTATAAGTGAAAAATCTGCGGCGTGCACTACCAACTATTTCTTCTGAATAATAGTTGTATAGTCACAAGGTGATAGTCCCGTTGACAGGAACTGCACTATCACCGTGAAGGGATCATTGACCTTCCCGATGGCCAACAACTATGCATCTGGCAATGTATCTTCCAAACTAGTAGGCTCTTCTCCATGTTCCAACCTTGACAAGTGGTCAGGACCTTTGTTCATTCGTCTTGTCTTAACCATGATCTCGAAATCATACTTTTGAAATAGCAGAAGCCATCCACATATTCTTCCCCCCAACACTGGCTTGTTGACTAAGTATTTCAACATGGAGTGATCAGTAAACATTTTAAAGTGTCCTCCCAACAAGTAGTGGCAGAACTTCTGCAGTGCATACACCATGGCTAACCCTTCTCTCTCAGTGGTGGTGTAATTAATCTCAGCTGTTGATGGCTTCCTGCTAGAAAAGGCTAACGGGTGGTTGATGTCTCTAGCTCTCGTTTGTGCTAACACAACTCCTAGTGCAATAGAAGATGCATCGACATGCACATGAAACTCCTTACTTCAATCTGGGAAAACCATAATAGGTGCAGTAACCATTTTCTGTTTCAGTGTGTCGAAACTCTGTTGGCATTCTTCTGTCCAATGAAATTGACAATCTTTCTTCAAAAGCTTCTCCATGGGTGATGTAATCTGTGCATAGCCCTTAATGAACTTCTGGTAGTATCTAGTGTGTCCCAGCGCAGTGTGCAGCTGTTTGACTGAAGTAGGAGGGGGTAGATCGACTATAATGGCAATCTTGGATGGATCTTCCAACAATCCTTGCTTGCATACAATATGACCTAACAACACTTCAAAGGGTGAAAAGAAGATGCAATTCTTCAGGTTTAAGGCAATCTAACATTGTCTGCACTTGTCCAACATTAGCCTTAGACATTCAATATTATTTTTCAAAATGCTGAAAAGAGTCCAATCATCAAAATATGCTTCCAGGAATTTATGTAAAAACTCCTTAAACGCTTCGACCACCACCCTGGAAAATATGGCTGGTGCATTCTTCAATCCAAATGGCATCACTGTATACTGGTAGGATCCCCATTCTGTTGCAAATGTGGTCTTATGGCGATCGTCCTTGACAATCCGAATCTGATGGTATCCTGAAAATCCATCTGTAAAAGAATATACCTCCTGTCCTCCTACATTGTATAACACTTTGTCAGTAACTGGTGTAGGGAATGGGTCATGCAAATAGGCAACATTCAGCTTCCTGAGATCTATGCAGATCTTGATCTCTCATGTCTTTTTGTCTTGTACAACCATAGGGCTAATCCATTCTGACTCTTCGACGAGTTCTATGATTCTTGCTTCCAACATTCTATCGAGCTCAATTTTCACTTTGGGTTCAATCTGTAAGGTCTCTGTTTGACTGGCCTGGCATCTGGTTTCAAAGGGATCCTCATCTCTCCCATAGGCCCTTTAATGCCCTTCATATCAGTGAACTTGGTTGGAAACAAGTCCTGATACTCATGTAGTAACTCTTTGATCTTGTCAATAGTGGCAGCATCCCAATAATCTTCAACATTTGCAAGTTTTGGTGTCTGCTATGTTCCAATGTTGACTCTCTTGATCTTGATTGGTTGTCCAATGAAAGGTAGTTCAACTCCTGGTCCTTCTATGTCTCTTTGGCCTTCTGTTTCTGTGATGTTCACATTCCTTGGATCATCGTCTTCGGTTGCATTGATATTGTAACAGCCGTGCAACTTATGAAGAGGTGCAATCCATTCATCCTCTTCTTGCTCCAAAGGGAGGCTAGGTGCCTCCTCTAACACTTTTTGTCTTACAACCTGTAATGCTTGATCTACTGTAGGATATTGGATTTCAAACAAAAAGGTAGTTACAAAGTTTTGGGTCATTCCTTCCCAATCTGCAGTGATGAGGCGCAGTTCCGCTTGTAGGTACCAGTTAATAGGGGTTGTGTCTAGTGTGTTTATGAATTTGTGTACCCACTACTCTTAAGGGATGCTACTCCAGGCTTCCTCACAACTTTGCACATGGTTCTTCGGGCAACTTCGACCGATGTACTTAACTTCGCAACTTTCTACTTGCTCTGGAAATCGTGCTGTCATCAAAGTGCGACATTGTACCCAGTCTGTAATATTGTTTTTGTGTGTCCCCCACCATCTCACTGGAGTTGATTTCAGGGCCTCATCCATTGCCAACAATATTTGTTGTGTTGGTACAATTTCTTCAAATTTCACTAAGAATGCTTCTAAATGATTCAAACCATCAAAGGTGGGCAAGTTACTTAATGTTATGCCGATCCAACGAACTTCTCGGGTTAATCTATCACATCTCCTTGTAGATACTTCATACATTTTGTTATGCTAGTTCTCCAGTGCTTCTTCTGAATCTGATGAACATGCGCTGTCACTTTGCCAGCTCAAATTCCCATTCGCCGTAGGATTAATGTAGTCCTGTTGTCTGGCTATTAATTTGTATATGTTTTCTAGTTCATATGCACGATCTTCTTCTCTTATGGGTTCTGTGTATCACTAACCTTCATCGGGATCTAAAGGTGCAATGACCCTAAGTCCATCTCCTTCAAACATCATTCTTCTTTTCTTTAAATTGACCACAGTGGAATTATTGAAAGCCCAATCAATTCCTAACAATGCAGGGTAAGGACAACTATCATCAACTATCTCAATCACCTCGAAATCTGCAAACGTCCTTACTCCATCGATGTCCACAGGGACATGTTCCAATCTGCCGAAGGGGCTTACTGCCTACTGGTTAGCCATCTTAAGCCTGACAGGGGAGTATATCAACTTAGGTTTTCCCATTAGTGCCCAGGTTTTCTTCGTCATGACATTAACCTCTGACCCTAAGTCGAGGACAACATATTCTATATCATACTCTCCAATATGAGTATTAAGGTGTAGTTCTTTATTTTTCCTTCTCTTCTTGGATAGTTGATGTATTGCTTTATTCAGTAAAGGATCTACCCTTCCTATCTCATATTGTCTGACCAAACTTTGTAGTTCTTGTATAGCTTTCTCATCTTTAATCAGCTTTATAAACATGTACAAGAAACTGACAAGTTTACTCACCTCTTTTCCATCTTTGGCCGAAGCAGACCGATCAAATTTCAGAGGCATTCCAAATTCTTTCACTTCTGGTCGTGTCTTCGATGAAGAGCCTTGGTCTCTCCCGAATTATTTTCTTGCCTCCTCAAATATTTGTCTTTCTTTCTTTGCATCAAAAGTTTGGGTCTTCTCTGCATCTTTCCTGACTCGTGATTCTTTTGTAGTCTTTCCTTGGATCACTCTATTCTCTCCTGTAACAATGCCTCCTCTAGTGATAACAACTACTCTTGGATCTGCTCTGTGAGGTTCTTCTTTGATTAGTTGTATTTGCGGGTTCTGTTGAGGTCCTCATCTCTCCTGAAGTTTAGCCAACAATGCTGGACATTCCTCGATAACATGCTCAAATGAGTTGTAGTAGCTGCAAGTGGTACAAGGGTTCTGACATTCCCTTGCTAAGTGTCCTGGTTGTGCGCAGTTATAACAGATTATCTGACCTCGACCCATACCTACTCCTCTTCCTCTTCCTCGGAATCCACCACGAGGGTTGAAGTTTCCTCTCCCAGGAAAGTTATACTGTGCAATGCTTCCTTCTTGATGTACTCCGCCTTGAATTTTGTATATATCCCTCAACCTTTCATGCATGAGATAGTAAGCACTACAATCCCTATCATCATGTCCTACTGACTTACAGAACGTTCAATACAGATTTGTGGATGTCTGGACATATTTTTGCAGATAGTAACATTCACCAGGGCGATGTCGATTTCTACATACCTCGCACTAGGGTAGGGTAACTTGCTTCAAGGGGCTCAGGGCCCCAGAGGCCAAGTATTCATGGAATAGGGGACAATGCTCCTTGTCATGGCCTTCTGATTTGCATCTAAGAAACTAGATGTCTTCTCTTTTATCTTTTCCATTGTCTTTCTTCATATCTTCGACCTACAATGATAGACTAGTTAGCTGACTCAAGATTTGACTCATACCTGAGCTGGATTCTCCCATCGGGGCTGATTCTAATTTCATGGCAATCTCTAGTGCCTCAGCCTGCGAAGTAATCTTTTGTGGCAAGAGGGAAGTAATGAAATATTCCTTGTTCTGCTCATCTGGGATCTGGAAACTCAAGTGGCCCGTCAAGGTCTTAAACCTCTGATCAAACTCCCATACGGTTTCAACTATTCTCTGCTTGATTTCTTTCAGTTCTGTAATGCACTGTGACTCTGACTTGGGTTTCTTGAATTCGACAATCAGCGTGTTCTTGATCTCATTCAACAGTTTAGGCTGGCCAATTCCATTAACAAACTTCATGTACCAGCTCAGTGCGCGGTCTCGTAGGGTAGTACTAAACTGAGCTTGTTTTACAGCTTCGTCGGTGATATTCTTAATACTCCATACGACTTTGCATAAAAACCAGTGCTGATCAAGATCTTCAGATCCATCTCCTCTGAAGGTGGGTAACCTCATCTCATATGTCATATATCTTCCTAGGTTTCCTGACTAAGTATGTGGTGGACTACTAGTAATAGTGCTATGAGCGCTCTGGTGACTCTGATTGCTCTGATTGCTTAATGTTGCTGAAACAACAATAGGATTAATAGTACTTACTTCGACAGTCGACACATTCCTTGAAGTTTCTAGCTCTTCTCGGTGAGGTTCGTCTGTTCTAGCACATTCTAAATGCTCTTCGTCTGTCAGATCTTCCTCTTCTCCACTGTAGAAACCCTCATCCCCGTAGTTCTGCTTAAACAGGTTCGCAAGAGGAACTTCTCTGAACACTCTCCCATTGCGCGTATGTCCAGCCTCTGTGTCGCTATCGCTGTTTGAGTTCTTGAACATTAGCTCTACAATCCATCCGAGTACTATATCTTCAAGATGTTCTTCTCAAGTAATAACATCTTGATCTTCAGCTTCAGAAAATGTAAAAATTTTCTTCTAGGTCCCTTAAAGAAATATCTCTTTGCTTGGCTACACGATTCCACTCTGTCAACAACAAACTCAGTGATATACCCTCCAATGGTACTATCAAATTAGTGATCTACTTCTCTTGACATGACATTATCAACTCTCTTGACCTTCTTGATCAGAGCTGACGTCCAAACCACAGGTGGCCTAGATCTGATCTCAAATTGGGTATCTGCTAACCTAGCTAACCACTCGTATAACTCCCGATGGATTCCTCCAAAGAAAATCTCGTGTATATCAGTAAAGATATATCTTTCTAACCAATCCTCTGTACCAAGATTAGGGTTCTTGTTCCAGGCTTCAACGAAGTCCTTTTCTTGATATTCTATCCACTTTTGAATCTCTGTCTTCGATGGAAACCACCTTGACATTCCCTCAAGAGGATTCTTGTCCCAACAACAGAACCATTTGTTGGCACAGGGGTAGACCCAAGGTTCAGGCTCCAAGAGCGCACCAACAAGCCCTAACTATTGGCCCTTTCAGCAACACCTGCAAGGCAAATGCAATCTCACCCGAAGTAGCTATAGAGGGTTGCAGGACATAGGTGTCTACAACCAGAGGAAATGCAGAGTGGATTCACAACAACAATACATAGTCACCTAGTTATTCTTTATCTTCCTTAAACCTACTGTGCAAGTTATATTTCAGATCTAACACAATATCACAATAACAACATATCAAATGACATAGAACACAACATCAATCACACACAACACAAGACATACGTGGTTCACCCTCTCTCTAGGGCTAAGTCCACAGAACTGTGCTTTATAGTATATTAAGATGAAGCATACAGTTCTTGTCTGCGCTCTTAGCTAGTAGATCTTCTCTCTTCTCCTCTCCCTGCGCACCCAGCTGCAGGGTTGATCTTTGCACCCAGCTGAAGATCTTACAATACCATAAGGCTCTCGCACTCAGTGCTTCTTTCTCACATAGTAGTACTTACTCGATCACACAACAACAATGAACTCTCAACCAACCTAGCACCAATAATAACAACAACCCATCCTAGGTCCTTTAGACCTCTATTTATACATTACAATAGCTCTCGGACACCCTTAGGTTAAAACCTAAGTGTCAAAACCCTAGATACAAAACCCTAGGTAAACTTGACCCATGTTTTCAGGGCTTCACCAGCCTGTCTTTCCTTCCTTCTTGCACGGTGCTCCAAAGCATCCAACCATGGCTTTTTGGGCTTGTTGAGTTGTCCATGATCCCTGTTCCTTTCTGATCTATCATCCTCGATCTCCTCGTCCAACAACCTGCTTTCTCTTGCTTCGCACCGTCTTTTCTGCTCTTCTGCTCACTTCGACCCAATATCAGTCACTGTGGCTTCCATGCAGTTTGCATTTCATCTTTTCTACTTTAATCTTTGCTTACTTCCATACCCAAGGGCCAACAACGATGTGGTGAGGAAGACTAGGTTTTAGGTCAATTGGATCGAAATTGATTTCTCATGGGTTACTAGTCTCTACCGCTCCCAAGGCGGACAACAAAGCTTTTCTCTGTGAGGGGCAACTCTGTTGGACTTCCAAAGAAGACATCGCACAAGGGGTTTGTGCCAGATCCTCCACGATGGAGTAGTTTTGAGTGACCCTCGCGTTTGGATCATGGGAATCCTTCTTAAACGCTACTTTAGGGATGTGAGTCATTATTTTACCCATTGCCTTCTCAATTTGCAGAGGAGTCAATGGGTTAGCGACCTCCTTTTCCTTCTCGATAGATTCTGGAGTTCCATAGTCATGAGTCCTGGTCGATAAATGAGCATCGACGTTCATCATGTAAATGTTGAAGGACGGGTTGTTAGTAGTAGGCACGGGGGGTCTCTGACTGCCCCCTGTCGCGCTTGTGGATGCAGAAGCCTGAGCCAAAATTTTCCCTTGTGGAAAAGGGTTCGTCAACACAGCAGGTTGTTGCTGCGCTTGTAGCTTTTGGGCTTCTACAAGCTGAGGACATAGGTGAGTAGGGTGGCCTTCCATGCAAAGATTACATAGATACTTCGACTTCTTCTTCTTAGTTTTCCCCCTGCCAACATTGTTGGCAAAATTTTTATCCCCTTTACCCTTTTTATTTTGTTGTTTCTAATTTCCCTTGGTTTGTTGGTTAGCCTTGGGATTCGTTGACTGCACATTGTGTACATCCAATGTTTGGGTAGCGGGGACAACCGAACTAGGAGTCTGGTTGGCTATAGTCTGTTGTATCGACAATTGTTGCAATTGATTTGACAACAGATCCATGGAATTGCTTTGTGCTGAGCCCACTATGCCTTCAGCGTGGGGCCCAAAATTTTGTTTGGCCTTATCGAGAGTAGACAATGGCGCATCTAGTAATATCTCGTAGAGCATGCCAGACTGAGAGTAGATCAATTCTAGTTGGGTCTCTCATAATAACCTCCTCTTTTGAAAACACCCCAGACGTTGCTACGTCTTTGGATACATAGGGAACCAAAGACTTCGAGAACCACTCAAGCAAGAAATTAGGAGGGACCTTGACCTTAATTAAACTTTTTCTTTGCCGCCATTCTCGGATATGATCAGAGATGTGGTCAGCCTTGGTTTGCTCGAAGTTGGCCAACAGTTCGGTGCCGACATCGTATCTCATGGGTAACTGGAAATGGTTCAAGAAGACCATTGCCAAGTCATTAAAGTAAGAGTACCTCGAGCCATCGAGCTCAATATACCACTTCGCAACATCCCCTATAGGAGTGCGTTGAAAAAGGTGAAACTAAACAGAGTCGTCTTTTAACGAGTTTGACGAGCACCACAAGTGAAAGGTAGTCACATGATCACTTGGATCTTCACCAGGCCTGCCCTCAAATTTCTAAATATCCAAAGGCAACTTAGTCGGCATGGGGGCCCAACATGGATCATGACAGATTGGGTCGTTCAGTAATCTCAACAAGTTTAGAAAATGGAGGGTTTCCAGAAATGGTAGTTTCGGTTGTGGTTTATTTACAGGAAAAGAGGGCCCTATATTTTGACTAGCATCAAGTTTCCAGGAAAAGTTGGACTGTTGGCCAGGGTTTTGGTAGAAACCATGGCCTTGACCAACAAAAGTAAATTGCGTCTATTGAGGCGTCATCGGCTGACTCCCGAAATTGGATGACATAGCCTGCGCAGGGATTGCTCCTTGTGTTGTGTTCCAAGGACCTTGGTAGGGGATCCCCCCAACCGATCCACCAAGCATAGGTACAAAACCTTGCTCGGGGTTCCAATGAGTATGGAAGGGGTTACCCCCGACCAAAATTCCTTCTGAGAGAAATGAGCCCTGCCAAGGATTCCAAAGACTCTGTGTGGAGTATACTCCAGTCGTTGCTCCCTCTGAAGGAATGGTACCTTTCACTGGGTTTTGTTGACTAAATTTGGGTTTCCCCTAGTCGAGAAAGTGACCGAAGAAAAAGTTTTGTTCCCAGATGCACCAAACAAAGAGAATGACATAGATCCCACCGACGTTGTATAAGACGAAGGTCCTAAACTACCTCCACCAAAGAAGCTATAATTGGCATTAGGCCTGATTAGCTGCTAAAAAACGTCGCCGAGTGAAGGGGACAAAGGAGGTATATGACCCCCACTGTAAGGAATAACATTAAAAAGGGAAGTAGTGCCCACGGTTGACCCTTGCAAGGGAGCGTTGGAGCTCACTGCCCCCAGACCCATGGTCTGTAAGGTAGAATAAGTAAGAACCAAATTCGTATCAAAGTCGGGCATCCCATATGAGAAGGGATCACTCATCACGTTATGAGTAAATGGAATAGTGGTCAAAGTCATTAAAGGTATCATACCACTGCCTGAAGTCGTGGGAGTCAGGACAACTGAGGTCATGACTGGCGAAGGTGGGGAAGGAGGTAGGATGCCCCCTCCAGTAGTAGTTTTAACGAGAGTACATGGACTCCCAGATGAACTAGCAACATTCACTTCCATTTTCGCTTGTCGAACTAACTGACTCTCAAAATATGTCACCTCGGGAGGGACACTCTAGATTAAAATCAGCGCTGACAAGTCGGTAATCGGAGGATTTGCTAGCATGAAACCTTCTGTCTCAAGGTCAGAAACGATGGATTCCTCCAGTGCCGAAAAGTCTCCCCTCGGAGAAATCTTGAGCACAGTTTTCTGCGGCCCGGTCACTTCGAACGATCCTTCTTGATCAAGTCTTCGCCTCAATGGTGGCGGAGGTGGCTCCAAAGTAACTGATGACAAGCCCTGAAGCCTTCGCGACCGATAGAGATGTTGATCTTCCACTTTCTGAAATGATCAAACAACATAGTAAGGCTTGACTAGCGTGGAACACAAAACACACACTAAATTTTTTCCTAAAGATAAACCAAGCAATCGACTAACTAGTGGGAAGGATGGTTACGCCAATCGACACTAGAGAACCTAACCGGTGTAAGTGCAACTCGAACATGGAAGCACCATCCGGGTATACTCTGCGAAGTGTGATTTGACATCCACCCTAGGTACCGCGGTATACCCCCGTAGTCACTTGTGTAAGTCTGTAAAATATGGGCAACTAGGTTGCCAACTCGTAGTCAGTCACTAGGCGGGTACAGTTGACAGTCGGGCAGATCGTAATGAGAAGGATAACAAGTTTAAATCCCTTCAACGGTGCCGAAAGCAATTAGTCCAGAAGACAACTGAGGATATCGAATGGATTCGAGGTCCATGAAGCTCCGTAGGCAAATGCGATCGGTATTGTTCCTGAGAAATACCCTCAATATACAATCCCCACTACGTTTAGTCTGGCTTTGGATGGGTTGTCTCCTCTGCCTTTCCTCACACGACCTTGTGTTTATCCCTTGTATTAGAGGGGGGTCCTAACTAACTCTTACGATGCTGGACTTAAGACACTCCGAATCTCAGACTCTAATGTTTTTTTTTAAATGGCCTTAAAGAGTTTCCTCTTCACACCTAATTCAAGGCCCTAAAACCCTAAACTAGTCGTTGAACCCTACAAACAGAAAGTCTAATATATTTTAAGTTAAGCGTTAATTTCAATGTTTGATTTACGCAAAGGGTGCAGTCTTGCAACTGATGGTGTTATGAAGAGACGAATAAGGAAGATAACTTTAAAGCATTTGAAAGCAAAAAGATACTTCGAACTTAAAGCAAATCTTGTAAAAATCTTTGTAAAATTCAACTTTTCTAAACAATGTTTCAAGATATTGTAATTAAAAGTTTCCTAAAAAGTGCTTTCATTTGACTAAGAAAAACTACTTGTATTTCAGGAAATCAAAAAGACTTTTGAAACAAAGACTCTTTTTCTTTTACAAACAACAACCTTGACTACTTTACCAAACTAAATGCAAGAAAATAAATTCTTTTTTTATTTTTCAAACTGCTTTAACAAGAAAAAATGAAGTAATTTTTTTTTTGTTTTTCAAAGAAAGAAACATGAACAAAGAGAAAACTAAAACCAAGATTGAAAAAGACCCTAAGCCAACTGCGCAAATGCAGGGATTCAAACAAGAAACCACAAGGAGGATCTAAAACTTGACAGTTCACTCTAAACATTTAGGGCGAACAAAAGAAAACTAAGGAACAAGTTAACCGAAAATTTAACCCAAGCTATGGCCAAAGGAAAAGACTCTGACAGGTTCAAGAAAGTCCCAAGAAGCCAAAACTTATATCAGGAAAGAGACATACCTCTCTTTGTTAAAAAACACTTTCAAGACATAGAGACGCGGGTTGTTGCATCAACATCCTGCGTATGTACACAGGTTGTCTATTGTTTAGGGCACGTATGTACGCGAGCTGACCCAAAACAGGGCGCGTACACCTATGAGACTTTTCAAAAATAAAAAGACTAGGCAGACTGATAGGGTAGGGAAAATTGGTAGGCACCTTGCAGGTGACCAGAGACCCTTACAAGACTCAGTAAACTTGACTAAAACTATAAAAAAAAGGCAATAAAAAATCCAATTAAAAACCCAAAAAACCTCCATCTAAAACCCTAGAGAGACTCCCCAGTGGAGTTGCCAATTCTCCTAGCGGGAAAATCCCCCCATAACTATACCAGGGTTCTAAGTATAGACAGAGCAAATGACTCCCTAAAATTCAATCTAATTTCTACACTACCCCAAACATTCCAAAATAGATGAACATAAAGCAATGAAAGAGTAAGTCATAAACTGTACCTTTTATCCAATGTTTGGTGTTGACCTCTTCAAGATTTGTAGCTCCCAAGGCTGCAAGTCTCCTCCCAAACCTGACCTGCATCCACAACTAGGAAAACAAGGCTACAAACATCTTATTTCTATTCATCATTTAGGTTTAGATATAAATTGTTATGTATAAATAAAAGAAAAGACATAAAAACTAGCATTTGGGACAGGGAAAAGAGATTCTTTTATTCAATACCCAAAGATTGGAAATTACAACCTTTGTAGGCCGATGCTCCGTGAACCTGGTTCGAGATCCTCTTGACAATGCTCCAAGTGCACCTTCCAAATGCCTTCTCTCACAATCTAGTGAACACCTCAAGGGAAGGGAATGGATTGTATGGGAGAAAATGGGCTAGAGAGGAAATGTTGAGGCAATAACTCACAAAAGGCTGCAAATACTTGGGCAAGGAAGGAAAGGGAATTTGGGAAGAGTCTCACCGTTCTAATGCTTGATTGTGAAATGAGACCCCAAGACCTCCTTTTATATGAGAACATGATAGTTATTCGGTTGGGGGATGGGCCATAGCAAGTGAATTGGTTGGGAAACCTCCAATAGCCCGTAAATTCCACCGAATTCCTTGCAACTTTTTAATTTTTGCAACTTTTGGAGGTATATGCGGGTTGTTTAGTGTGAAACAAGTGTATGTACACATGCTTTCTAGCATGAAACAAGCGTATGTATGCGAGCAATAGTGCAGAAGGACGTGTACATGCTCCAAAAAATGTTTTTTAAAATAGAGTTCCTCAGTAGTGATTTGGAAAATTATGCAAGTAGGAAGGCCAATGCCATGTATGCATGAGTAGGGCATTTTAGGGATGTAACACAAAGAAATAACATAACCTTCTTAGCTAAAAATAGGGAAGAAAATAGAGGACCAATGGTGCAAATAATTATTTTAATAGTGAGAGATACTAAAAAGTCATGTACAAGGATGCCATGAGAACAAAAAAATGAGAAAATGCGCCAAAATAAAACAACAATACTGCATTGGTAACTTCAATTGAGATGAGTAAATCAACGTGCAAAACTCCTTGAAGCTTGACACCCTACGACTAAGAACCAACGCACAACAACTTGATATGTAAAACAGAGAGATGGGAACAAAAAAAGGAGCCATGAAAGGGAAGGTTATTTCAAGTGTGTGGAATCGAGAGGTAGAGACATACCAACATTTTCTCTTACATTGTGAAATATACTCACAAAGCAGATAGAGGTCGAATTAGCATATCATCTATTGGAAATTAGCGTTTCAATAGGACCTAGAGAGAAGTATAGCAAGGTTGGTTAACAAAATGATGCAAGAAAGCCACAGAGGATTGAGAGTAGAGTCAATGGCATGGAAAGCCCTTGATGTAAAGGGAAGGGCACTAGAGTCGGTGAAGTAAGCTAAGTCTATGATTTAGGAATTTGTTATTATACCACTAGCTCTAATTATCATAATTTCTTGCTTTGTTTACTTGGAAATTGGCACACAAAATATAAACTTTATTGTCCCATATAGCCATTCAATCTTGTGGACAATTTAATAAAATATATCTTCCAAAGTAAAAGAAACATACATGTCAGATTATAGGAGTATTGAACATAAAGAGGATGATAAAGTCATTGAACATATAAAAAAATTATAAATTTATGAACAAGAGGAAGTTCAAATATTACAAAGCTATTATAAACCTTAATGTTATTGATCAAAAATATTTTTCCTAACTTTATAATTTTAAAGAACAAAATGAATATTGCCAAATTCATACTATTGCTCGTGACCTTGATAGTGAATCATAGCACTAGACTAATTCTGAAACAAATTGGAATGAATAATTTTTTAAAATTTGTGATACAAAGAAGGTTGGGGATGAACACCATTTACTTTTAACTTCACATAACCTTAATAATATAAAGTGTAGTCTAAACATGCTATGATTTTGACTTTTTACGGTCATTTTTCTTATCACTTTTGCCCAAAATTCGGCTACAAATTGTTAGAATCGCATATTTCAATTGTTGAGATTGCATAATCTAGGTGTAATAGCGTTTTTTTTGAAGGTGTTGAATCCATTTTTGCAATAAAAAATGCAAATCTAGCAACAAAAATTTGCAATCCCATAATTCTTTTATAACCAGATTTCGATGAGATTGTCAAAAAAAAGTCAAAATCATAGAACATTTAGACTCATCCATAATATAAGACCTAAATTTACCCAATTTTATCACTCAAATATTCTTTAAGGCCTCCTCATTTACAAAAACCACAATGACCTTGGTACTTTCATTTCCACCATGTTTAAGTATAGAAATGACATTCTAAAAAATATTTAATCAAATTCCCTTTAGTTTTTCAATAGATCTTATTAGTCATAGGGAATGGTAAACAACATCATCGATGTAAGAGGATTCCTTGATTGAGAAATTGGGTATAAACAATAAATAAAATAATAAAGTTCATCTCACTCTAGTCTAGTAGTTGAGATGAGGCATTGTTATGGTAATGACTCAAGTTTAAACCTTGGGGAGCATAGAGCCTTAAATCATAAGTTCTCCAGGTTTGATGACTTTATATGTAGCATTAAAAAGAGTAAAACAACAAAACATTCAAATATCAATGTAGAGGTGGAATTACAAAGATTTCACTATAAGAATATGACATTGAACATTTTCATCTAGTTTGCAAATCACACTCCATTGTGTGGCCACTCCATCTATCCATAAACAAAAAGAATTCAATGCCAACTTGCATATCTACAATGTTAGAATTGTAGAAAGCCAAAAACTTGGTCATTGCATCCATTCTAGCACACTATGATATGTTTGCATAGAATGATAGCTTGGGTTGTTTATCCATTATTGTTTGCCAATCCAAGAAAACATGATGCCATCCTTACTATTTTATAACAAAGGGATTTACATATTTGAAAGTTGACCCTAAATGAAGCACTATGTAATTTATTATCTATTTTAGTATTTTCTAAGTGGAAAATTTGGAGCAATTTACTTGTAGTTGTTATGATCATTGACCCAAGAAATTGAATCACAAAAGATATATCAAAAATGCCCCACACTTTATTAATAACAAAACCCTCAAGGTAGGGAAACTCCTTACAATCGATCCTTTGATGAAAGGAATCCACTTCTATTCACTTGCCTCTTAAGGTTGGGTGACCTCTCAATGAGCTAAGCTCCAAATACAATATACTTCACACATAATTCATAAGAAGGACTCTATCATTATTTTTAACTAATAAGAGAACTATATTCATAACAACCTCCTAACTGCCTAGTCAACCTTTATTAATAAAGACACATTACATTTATTCCATAATATTTATTGTAGTGGACCTTATTTAATAATAACAAGCATAGTGGATCTATTCCACCTTACATTGAATTCTCTCCATTATTATTTCTCTAATAGGCCTTTCGTCCCCCCATTACACCCCAGGGAGGATCCCAACACTCCACCCCACATAGAAAAGTGTTTCCCTCAACACTTTTTGTCAAGAGGTACAACTACAAAAATAGGGTCTGATGGATGAGTGTCGACTGTAATTCTAAAGTAAGCCATGAAACTAGGGTCCCATGTACAAGTGTTATCCACCATGTTGAAGTAGTCCAAGAAGCTCCACCATAGACCTAGGTCCCATGTACAAGTGTTGACTACAATGCTAAAGTAGTTAGTGTCTCATGTGTAAGTACTAACTACAATATACAAGTAATCTAAGGAGCTCATCCATAAACTCGAGTCCCATGTCTAAGTTCCCATGTTGAATCCCCACTGAATATACTTGAGCTCAATACTTGGCTAAGAATGGTGCTCCAGATGCCTACTTATATCACGTGGATCCAAATATATAGATCTGGCCATATCCAAAAAATCATCCACATAACTACAAAAGGTTGGATGTTGATCTAGAAGGCACACTACCACTAGAGAATATGCAAGTTGAATTGTAGTCATAATCAACTCCTAACTTCTGACAACAATGTTCTCTACATGAGGTGGAGTAGAGTCATCAATAATAAGCTGTAAATAGTTGTTTTCCTATATATTTAACAACTATGCATATACCAATCCTCACAATCATCCTCTCCTCTAAATCATACTTGACACATCTTTCTTGCTTATACTTTTCACTAATGAAAGGGTATGTTGCTTTAAGGAGTTCAAGTTCTCTTATTTTTTTCAATTTTATCTTAGCCTCTTGGGATTTTATCTCATAGTGCTCCAATTTTGCATGTAAATCCTGCAAAGTTTTTATCACCAATGTTCACTTCTCCCATGGCATGTTCCACCACATTGCCATTCTTCGGTTCCATTAGGGTTTGAGAGCGAAAACTTGCAAGGGTTGTAGCACACTTGATATTGATCATAAGCATGACATATCGTATCAAATCAAACCCCTAAAAATCCTCTATCCAATGTCATTGGTCTGGTTACAATCTAAACACCTTGTTAAAAGATATATGCTCCACAATTTGCATGCCCATCACAAAAAAAAACCTAAAATGGTTGATTTTAAATCATCGATATCTTCAGTTTTCGTTCTTTGATTTGGATGATTTTGTTTTTGAACTTGGGGTTTAAAATCTATAGTTGGTTTCTTCAAATTCAGAGGAATTGATTTAGGTGTCGCAACCCTCCTTTTCCCTTTGAAAACACGCAAAATAAATAGATAAAACCCTTTTTTTGGGCCCAAGAAGGAGCTATGATACCAATTGTTATAATCCTTAACTCGAGAAATTGAATAAAAAAAATGAGATATCAAAACCCTTAAGGTAGGGCAACACCTTACAATTGATCTTTTTATAGAAGGAATCCACTCTTGTTCACTTGCCTCTTAAGGTTGGGTGACATGTCAATGAGATAAGCTCTAAATACAATATACTCTACACATAATTCGTAAGGATGACTCCATCCTTATTTATAGTTAACAAGAGAATCTTAATCATAGGAACCTCCTAAATACCTAGTGGAACTTCTTTAATGAGACCATATTACATTTATTCCATACTAACTGCCATAGTGGGATTTGTTTAATCATAACAAACATAGTGGAACTAATCCATTTTACATTGAATGGCCTCCACTACTATTATTACTCTAATGGACCCTTTGGCCCCTCATTACATCCCTAGGGAAGATCCCAATATAGGGCCCATATTAGGGGCATGCTAATTTGGTGATTTTCGGTCTTGAAACCTTTAAAACCATTTGGGGAATTAAACTATCATTTTTGAGGTCAAAGCTTTGCAAACAAATTTCTCAACTCTATGATGCTAATATACACATAGAAAGATTTACAATGGCGCAAAGATCACCTCAGTCAAATTATATAGGAGGAAGTTGTGCCTCCTACAAGTTGACAATATGCTTTTCACCACCATGGTATCATGGATGTTATGTCGATTCCCATTACTTACACATCTGGAGCTATTCATGTGTGGACTTTCAAGAAGATTCTAGAGGGTCCAAAACCATAACTCCAATTGGGAGTTGAGGCATGCAAAATCCTAACCCTAAACAACTATTAACATGTTAAATATTGGGCCTCTAGCAAAGGAAGGGATTCTAATCTTGTTGTATTGATTTATTGTTCCATAGTTGAGTAGAGCAAAGGAATATGATATTGTGAGCAGTACAAAGGAAGTCGAAGACCTAGTAGAAGCCATACAAGCCATAGTTTATATGGCAAACTTGTAAGATATTCTATAGAAATGTGTAAGATATGTTTTGATGAATCGTTCTAGCAAAATATCTACGTCATTTTATAGATAAAAAGTGCTTCTTTTAAACATGTTTAAAAGCATTACAATTGCCCCAAAGAGGTTGTGCACTGGAAGCAACCTACTTTCTTAAGAAAATGACTCTCGAGAGGTGAACCATTAATATAAACACTTCCATTCAAATAGGCCATCGTAATGGAAGGGTACTATTTCATAGAAGTTGTTGCCAAAGTCACCTTGGACTTGTCATGTCTCAAGGGGAAATGAACCTTGGAGAGTAGTCTCACATGCCACTATCTTCACTACTGAACCACAAATGCATTGACATAAGAAAAATATTTGATAACGCTTTGAGACAAAGAAAATAAATTGGCATAGGGTTTCACTATGTGAAAGGGATTCATCTCATTTTAGTAGTGCATATCTCGTAGATAGATGATGAAGGGGCTCGTTCCATAAGTGCAGTTGACTCCTACTTTCATAAGGATATATTCAATGATTATTTGAGTTTTTTTTGTGGCAAGATAATGCCACAAGATTAGTTGAATCCTACTTTCATGAGGATATATTCAATATTTATTTAAGTGTTCACCACTGCAAATTTGATGTCATGGAGTTGAACTTATACACCTCCCCGGAACTATTAAGTGGTATTATGGGCATCACATTTTGTGAACCTCCTTAATGTACTCATAACCCAATCCCATTTCTTGTTGTCTTCTTGGATTTTTTTGGTTCAGTTTTTTCTCGCATGTTTCAATCTTCCCATTGATTTCAATCCAATTGTTCAAGATATCCTTCACAACCTCATCAACAGTTTCCTTTACAACCCACTATGAGTTAGCTGCAACAATAAACATATTATACCTCTCATTGGCGTGTTGTAGTTCAATGGAGGAGAATGATGATGGCATGTGTACTATCTCAATGTTCCTTCCTATTCACCCCTAGCTTGTGGAGTTCTTAAATGTTACATATAAGGGGCATGTGATTAACCTTAATTGTTGCCATGTGAGTTGTGATCTGGGTTGCATAGAAAAAGTGGTCAATTATTCTTCCTCTGGGTTTCTTGAGCTTCTAATATGGGTGTAAGGTTCCATTGTTTTCTTCTTCTTGAACCAACACTCTATTATTGTTATGGTTGGTTGGTTGGTATCAAATATTCATAACCAAATTTTCCAATGAATCACTTTAAAAGTGACCCGTTAGTTGAATTATTTTTGTCATTATAGGTTTTCTTCCCTCCAAATTTGCCTCTCTTTCCATTTGCATACATGTCAAAGGGTGTAGAGCACTTATATTTTCCATTCATATCTCCATATCATGTACCAATCTCCTTTCCCATCCCTTCATATAAGTGAAATCTAGCTTCATGCTACTATCCTCCACCCCAAAATTTGTTTATGTGAACTCTCTATTGTCTTACCCTTCCTGTAGAGCTTTGGTAATCACCTTTTCCTCCCTTGCATTTTTGCTCACTTCTAAAGAAATATGTGCAGTTCTTGAAATTATGAAACAATCTTGCTTCCTTCCCTACCTAATAATCATCTCCTATACCAAATCATCATCAAATCAAGGGTAGGATTACCTTGTACTTTCTAAAACTTGCATCCACCTTTCTTATCTCCAATCACTATTCTTAATAATCATGATGATGGGTATTTAGGTGGGATGGGACATTACATCCCTTGAAACATAGAAGTCCTCCTATCCCCATGGTGCTTGGAATGCATCATTGTCATTTTATGTGCCATGATTGTCTAATGACTCAACCTTGTCCACTTTGTGATCCCTTGACCCCTCAATACCATTATCTATGTTAATTGGTTGTTTTTTTGAGGGTCCAAATTTTCTATTGTATGAGACCTTTTCCCTTATTCATCAACATTTGTCAAACTCCCTATCCCTAACCCCACCATCCTCTTTGTAAGTGTGTATAATGTATGTGACACCCCTACTTTCCATAATATATTGCACGAGTGTTTCAAGTTCATTACAAAGTCCTATCTCTGAAATGTTTGTCACCATGTTTACAAGGGTTTACTAATCTAATTAGACTCGATGTCAGCATTGGTCAGTGGGTCGACCATCCCCTTTGCCTTTTTTTTTCCATTGGAGCAACAAAAATCCATTTGGGTTCCTTAGCATCTTTAGTGTTCCCTTCTTTGATCATTCACATTTTGTCAATATTAATTTAGAGACCCTCTCAACCATCGATTTTAAAGTTTGGCCTTCATCATCACTTGTAATCCTTCTTTGACATCTAAGGCCTCAACTATATTATTGGTAGTTTCTCCAACATTTTAGACAAGTGCATAGATCAACATTCCCACTTGTTCTTTGAAGATACCTTCAATGCGTACTTAGATTGGTTACCATTGTAGGTTCCATCAAAACTCAATTTGA
>JZKD02S1796189.1:46964-106404 GCA_000966675.3 Picea glauca
GTGGATATTTTTCAAGTTCCACTTGGTTCCTTAATTTGTGACTGATATATAGGTTTAGATTATATGTTTTTGCAATTGTATGCCCAACAACTTTATTATGCATTATCCCAGACAGATAGAGTTAGAGTTTCATTCTCTAATTGCCTTACCTTTGTTATTTCAAGTGTATTCTTGGAGATATTTTGGTGAATTTAATGAGTTGAGGTGGATTTGTTACTCAATATCATGTTAGTCCTTTCCTTCCACAAGTTCCAAGTGATGAAACATTGATTTATTTCTCATATTGCGTTTAGGATTTTAAAACTAAGATTTTCAACTGGTCATTTCCCTAATGTAACTTGAATGCTTTGTTACTTAGCTAGGAATCTCCTGGACTAGAGATGTGTCAAGTTCCAACCATTGGGAAATACATGAACACATGATCAATCTCTTCATCTTGTTTAATAAAGGATACATTTGAACAAACCACACATCCATGTTTTTTCCATTGCCACAAGCCACAATAAAGTTAAATTTTTTGGCGATAGCCTCAAATTCCATACTTTTTCCCATATCGTATCTTTGGTTGGACTATTTTATTGGGAGAGAAGGGTGTCATAAGCATTCTTTACTCTAACTCTATTGATAGTTGAACTATCCCACCTTAATTGATCTCTTTTCATCTAACTAATATATTTCTTCATTGTAAGATTTTCCACACCTTCTCTTTCATTGATCCATTGAGACCCTTAGGGCATTATGAAGGGGCCTTCCATATTCCATATCTTATCATCTCCCTTGACTAACTGCAGTTGACTATCTTCCAACCAATGCATGCCTTTTTTTCCATCTAAATCTTATCAAACTCATTCTAACTACTACTATGGTTTTATCATTTTGTGATAGTACATATTGCTCCTCAACATCATCCCAAAAAAAGTATAATAATCGTTTTGAATTTCCCAAAAAGAACTAATCTAAACTACTTGTATATATGTCTTAACATTATTCCAAATATAGGTACCATAAGGGGATTATTCATCCTTGCTAAGTCTCCCTATTTTACTCCTAAATATATGCATTGTCACACTCAATCCCACATGGTCATATTTTTTGTTATGCATCTCCAAATCATTTTCCCTCTAAGTTTATTATTTAAATGTTTTAGTTTCCTAGTGTTGATTCCTCCCTTCTCCTTTCACCAACAACTTGAAGACCATGCTACTACTAGCATACCCCATAAATGGGGGAACGAGAATGCTGAAGTGATTCAAGGGAGGTTTTCATATTAATGTTGTTAATAAGAACCCTAAAGAGGTTGCAATTATAATTATCTTATTTGAGAATTGGTCCATTGTCTTGATGATGACCTCCTACCATGACTCTCTAATTAGTGATTGGCCTACGCGTTTTGAAAAAAAAAGGAATAAATCCTCGGACTCAAGTATATACATCATTTTATAAGCCTAATGATACATATTGGTACATATTTTTTTATAAATTACAAATGATGTGGTCATGTGAAGAAAAAAACCTAGGAGTAAGTGTTTATAGTAAAGAATGAAAAATACAAGCTATGTTTTATGTAGCCAAGTTTTTGTTTTTCCTTTTTTTTGCAAGCACCCACAACATCATGGTATGGCACTGGGAGAAACACATTTGATTTTAACAGTTTTGTGTGTTTTTGTTTTTCTATTTTTTTTTTCAAGAACCCATAACATCATGATATGGCTACCAAGGCAATTGCTTTTGATATGAATAGTTTTGTGTCAGTAGCATAGAGCATAATAATGTCCCTTCAATATGTTATGAAATAGGTTGTAAATGGACATCATTCATAAAACATCACTACTCTATGAAAATGTTAATAGATTTACAATATTATCCCACCACAGGCCCTTGTAGGGTGCATCACTCCCCTCTACTAAATGCTCATCTTCCCTTCTTGTGTATCCCACACTGGTTGTGGGGTGGGGACTGCATGGGTATGAAATTCTTTACCTACCATGAATCTCATGCCAATAGAGGTAGTTCCATGATGGTTGTGATTTGTGGCATGTCCTACTAATGTATTGCTATATTGTCTGCAAAGTAAATATGTTTTTTGCTTAGATTCCTCTCCCTTGTTCGTGGATTCCAATATATCCACGCGTGTGAACAAAAACTCATATATACCCATAATTGTGAATATTTGAGTAGTTTCCACTACTATAAAAAGTTCCTTTTATTCTTGATACACTTGCCTTCAGTGTGCTTGGCAATGCACAAGGGAATTTTTGTTGTTGTTGGAATAAGACTGACATTCATGGTCAAATTTGTTATGTTGTGTTCAGTATAGAATCCCCTTCTTTTATAAATATAGCCTTCTTTTTATTAAAATGAACAATGTATGGGTGCTTTCCTAGTCATGGGTTAAACCGTCATGTATAAAATATAAAAGGAAGAGTTTAGATAGATGTGTAGTTGAATTCTCTTGAGTTTAGATAGATATAAGCTTCTTCTTTGAAAAATAGTTTTTGGACTGGGTAGAGCTTCATCAAGCCGCCTCGTAACCCTCATAGAGGCGTATTTATTGAATTCCTGAGTTCCCAGATTCCTCCTCCTGAAACCCCCGAATTATGAATCTCCCGAATTATTGAATAACCATCCATATTGAGCAACATCCATCGTGCTCCATCTTGATGTCTTATGACCCTTGTGAGGGTATAATTCCCAAGATCCACAAACTCCCAAACTATCTGGGTATCCATCCATGCTAAGCTATGTCTACATTAAATCCCTTCCCATCTTCAAAGTGTGATCTTCTTAAAATACATAAAATCCCATTTTTTTAGCAAGGTTACCACCATTATCTGCATTTGGTGGATCTTCAACGACAACATTAGCTACATGTGTTTTTTCATTGATATTTCCCTTGAGAACACAATTGCCTTGAATTCTATAGTTCTAGGCTGTGTGACCCATTTTCTTGTAATAATAACATTCCACCCCCCTCTTGTCTTTAGATGATCTTCTATAAATGTTTCTTGAGTATAATACAAACTAAGGTTGATGATCACCTTCTGTATCCCTTGTAGTGGTTCTCTTTTCTTTAGCTAAGAGAGAAACAATCATATATTTTGGAATTTGTGAAGACATTTGACTGAGAGAAAAAATAACATTGTTGTAATTAGAAGGTAGACTTTTCAACAAGATGGCTTTGCCATCCTCTTCCTCCACTATAGCTTTGACTTCTACTAGTTGTTTGATGAAATTTCTCAAGTTACTTATGTGGTTAGACATATTGAATTTGGCAAACAACTTGAATCTAAATAACTGTAGCTTCAGAGAAAATTTTGCATTCATTGCTTTTGCTCCAAATAGTGAATTTAGATTATCCTAGATTTCCTTAATGATTTTCTACATCTATATGGTGTAGTTATGAATCCGAGAGGGAAAGGCCAATAATAAATTTGACTTTATCATATATGCCTTTTCATTCTGGTAATTTATAGGATTTGTCGGTGATTCCTTAGTCCCTTTTATTATTCCCCACTAGTTTTTTTTTCATCGACTACATCTGAATTTTTACTTTCTAGGTGTGGAAATTGAGACCATAATATTTTTCCAAGTGCATATCCATGCTTGATTTCCTAAGAGATCTAAAACAACTCTGTGATCTAGAAACCCTAATAAGATAAACATAAATTATGTTGGTATATGATTGCATGCATGTTTGTATGACGATTGTACTATTTATGTACAATGGTTGTATAATTGACTTGACAGTTGGTTGGCAATTGTAAATTTAAAAAAACTACAACTGCTTTCTAAGTGTACGGTTGCATGCTAAAACGATGACTCTAATGTAAGAAGAATGGATGGCTTGTATGGTGGTTGTATAGATTATTATGGTGAATGGTATCTATTGCAATAAAATAAAATAAAATATTTCCTTGAAAACTCACCTAATCGACACAATCATGGATGGAATTTGACGGGCAAATTGCTCGTTACAGACCAATTTACCCATCAAATAAGGTAAATGATTTCATATAACCATGAACATTCTTCGTAAAAACAGGTAAAACCAACATTACAGTGCACAAAACTGTCAAATTTGATGGGCTTGGTCATCTTGAAATTCCAACCCTGGATACAACCACTTTCTTTTTCACTGTGGTGCCTTCTTAAACTTGAAATTGCAGTTGTCTCTTTCTCCCGGGCTCTTCTGCATTTAGCAGTTGACTTCTAACAAAATGACAAATGATCCATGGAGGTGAGGTAGGTATGTTAGCTTGTTCACCACAACATCAAGTTCTCGAAGGACAACCACTAACCATCGAATCTCTATCTTGAAGTCTCAAATTTATCCATAAAGGTCTCCCACTCTAATACCATATTACAAAGAGCTAGAAATCCTATATATGGTTACATCATTGAGCACATGAAAGAGATTACACTAATTGATAATATGAATAACTAGTGCATTTATTACAACGAGATTCACTTTTCTATTTTTTTAACAAGAGAGGATAACATTTTGTATTAAAAATGTTGCAGCTAGGTTGTACAACATAGTAATACAAAATGGAGAGTCGATCTGGGTTTAAACACCAGCATTTCCACCATACAAAAAAATTTCAAAAATTGACTTGAATCCTTCTTAGAGAATTTCTTGGTGTTGTTACAAGTATATACTTGATAAAATATATCTAAATAAGAACTTCTTTACAAAACATACCAGCTAAAATTAATGAAAAGTGTGCTTTTGCTCTAATATTCTTTTGGGTTGCCATTTGCCTGCTACGGTTCTGAATTCTCTAACTTGATGTCTTCAAACAACTGTTGGACAATGTCTTCTTCTTTGATATCCCCCAGAGATGAGCCTAAATAAATTTAGTAATTCAAAGCCACAGATTGAGAGCCTTTGAGAATGTTGTCAATTGTAGTTCCGAGATACGAGCATTTGACTTCCAATTCTCGGATTTTCCTCTTTTGTCGTATTAAAATATCCATTACCTTAGAGTTTTGAGAGTTCCATTGATGTCCATGAATGTGTACAGAGGTTTTTAATGATATAATTAAGTTCTTATTATCATTAGTGTACTCTTTCTGCTACTAGAGGATCGTCTGAACATCATAAATGTCTTGCTGACATTTCCCATGACACATTGGGAAATCCATTGGGACTTGGAATGCCTAGAGTTTTCAAATGAAATTAGAAAAGATAATTGAACTGTGACAGAATGAGTTGAGCCACTCCCCACCTCTTGTAGTTAACCAATTAGAGGGAAGCATGAAAATATTGCAAATTTCCGAATATAAATAGACTCCAAATACTTTCCAACATGTACAATTAGCCCAACAGGACGAAGCATAACATTCCCTTATATGTTCCTCTTTATCAAAATAAGTTGTGGAATGGTATACCATTGGGGGATGGATGGAGCATAAACACCAACCAGGGCAGAAAAATAACCAAGATGACCACCTGAGAATTGCCACTACACTAATTAAATTACTAATACAAATGTCTTTGAACCTTAGAGCCAAAGAGTATCATAGCTTGTGTTCAATAAGCAATTGTTTGGGCCATGAAGCATATTGACATGTCGACCTATAAAAGAATCTCATTCATTCTATTGCATGCCCAACATGATCAAACAACTAGACCCTGCACAATGTTGGAGAACGAGATTGAACAAGGGTTCTATGCCCCATTATCCCACTTGCAACTTTGAGACTAAAACACTTGAGTTCAAATTGACGTGACTTGGGAACGAATGGCATGCGTAATGCTCATACTCAACCTTAGATTCCATTAACTTGCTATGATCAAAAGCCTTGGATGCCTTGAAACGTGACAAGAGCATGCTTTGCTTAATAAATTGATTAGAATTATGGATTCTATTGATTAGTACTTAGGGGATTGGCTAACATGAGACCTCCCCATTTTCCCCCAAATAACATTCTCCTATATGCAATGCTCGATAGGATTTTATATTTGCTTGATGATTGAGCTTTTGCAAAGTGTGATAAAACTCAATGTTTTTGAATTGAGAAGCTTCCGCTTTGATTCTAGAAATTGACTAGACTACAAAATTATCAGTAGAGATATGTTGCTTGTTCATGAACTTTAAATAATTGTCGAATCCTCTACAACCACCAGAGACCTTACACTATTAGAGTTAATGGATATGAGTCCTTGGAGAAGAGCATAGGCCTTAACTTGATTTTGGGTGGCTATTCCAAGACCCCAAGAATAACTTATTTCAATATTTCCTCCGGGATTGAGGATGATCCCCCCAAGTTGAAGGTTTTAGACCTTTACAATATAGAAATACATACACAAATCCTTTATAAAATAGAAATAAAACAATAACATTCACACATAGTACTCATAAATTTACCTTGAAAACACTTAAAAGAGAAAACTAGCAAAATGTTTAGAGCCACACCTTTAACTCTCATTGTATTAAATTTACCATTTACAATACAATATATATAATTTTGTGGCATCCAAATCCCTAGTCCATCAACCCAGATTAGATTCCTTAACCGAAATTGTATTACAATGGGCCGAAAAATCGTTACCCAAAAACCTCTCAAAAACAAACCAAAAGTAGCCCGATTTATTTATTTTTTCAAGGGCTCCACCCTTGAACCCCTGGATGGGGGGCAGGGGGGGGGCACCAACCCCCCAATATAATGTACAATTCATGGGGCTATCCATGCAAAGAAGATAACACATACCCAACATACGCCTGCCACCCCGAGATTTCCTTTTCCAACCTTGTCAAAGAAAAGGATGTGCTTCTGTTGAAGATGTTGCTATTGTAAAAAATCTTCCTCCTTCATTCTAAGCTTCCAAGAGGTATGGCCTACAAGTTGAGGATGAATCAAATTTTTCATTCCACCTCTCAAAAACCAATTTTCCATCCAAATTATTTCCTCATGATCAAGCACCAAGATCTTATGGTCTCTGGTCTCTTTAGAGTGAAGTACTTCAATCATTAGACTCTTAGCTTTCGAGGCAATGATCCGTGCACCAATTCTCTCATTTTGGAAGATCAATTTATTGTGGGCCAACCAAGTTTTCCAATGAAGTTATTTTGGCAAAGCCAATCAAGCTTTTTTAAAAGAGGATTTGTTTAAGAAGGATCCCTTGTAATGTTTATTCCAACATGTAAAAATATCTCTCCATTGTTTAGGGGCTACTACCCTTGGATTGAGATATTTGAAGGTATAGTCCTAGAATTTATTGGTATAGGAGTAGTAAAAAAATATGTGTCTATGATTTTCATAATCAACTTCGGATAACACACATCGGGAGGGGCCTTGGATCCCTCACTTCTAAAAGTTTTTAGAATTCAACAATTTCCATGTATCACAAACCAACACAATGCATTGATTTTAGGTAGTCCATATCTACGCCATATAAACTTCCAAATGTTGAATCAGTGGGGAATAGGAACAACCTGAGATTATTCTAGGTACCTAGTTTGACAGAGTAATGACATCGACCCCATCCTTTGTTATCTAGCTAATTTGAATATGTAGGAGCACAACCTTTTAACACAAATAACAACCTTAGAGATAGTTAATTGAACTATTGAGGAGGTAATAAGAACCATATGACCCAACGTCTATCTTCATTGGACCAAGTTGAAATGTCAAATAGGGTGTTGAGTCCTTGTCCCCACATGCAAGTTTTTAATGGAAGAAAATCAACCTTTATTTCCGATGGGGGTTTCCAATGATACTATCCATATACAAATTAATATTTTTTACCACTTCTTGGAATCCAAGACAATTTAGATTGAATTAGAATGACTACCACTTTGTAGAGTCTCCAAACACGTGAACCCTTCCCACCCTCAAGGGACTTGTCAAGACATATTTTTCTATTAAAATGAAAGTGTTTTTATACTAGAACCCAATTCCACCAATCAAATTTCCGTGTGACTAACCTCCAAATAATTTTGCCTCCAATGCAATATTCATTAATTTTGGGTCTTTTATATATAATCCACCTCTATCCTTGGGAGCTATGACTATTTTCTAATTAAACAAGTTGAATTTATTGGTATTAGATTCCCCCTTGTCATAGAAACTTGCGAAGCTCTCAAGCTATATGTTGCATAATGCTTGAAGGGGCAAGCATAGCTAAAAAATGGTAAATAGGGAGGGCTGATATGACTAACTTAAGAAGCACAATCCTCCTCATTGGATTAAACTATTTGGTCCCGCACTGATAAAATTTATTCTTGATATTGTTGGTTACATCATGCCATACTGTTGTTGTTGGATTTCTAAGAGAAATTAACATTCCAAGATATTTGAAACTCTTCCATTCTTCTATGGATGGGAATTGCAAGATTTTAGAAATGGATCAAAGGAGACGGGGATTGATATTCTACCAAAAATATGACTTTTTCCATTGTTGAGTTCCCCCTCGATGCATTGAGAAAATGATCCAGGATGTCCTAGAACCTTTCCGCTATAACTTTCGATGGCCCCCTGAGGAGAAGAGTGTGTCATCCATGAATTTTGAATGGTTCATAGGATTCACCCTTTGGAAAAACAAAGTGTGTTTAGGTTGCTAGATATCATTTTTTCTTCCAGCTCCCTACCCAATGGTTCAACCATAATTATGCAAAGAATAGGCGATAGAGGCCAACCCTGTCTTAGTCCCCTACTACAATTGAAGAAGGAGGCGGGTTGGCCATTGACTAGGGGGACAATCAATGGGAAACTGTTGTGTGCTTGAATCCAGTTTACAAATTGATATTTAAAGCCAAATTTCATACAAATATCAAATAAAAAGGAATGTCTTACTTGATCAAAAGAATTGGTCATGTCTAATTTGATGATCATGTCTTTGTCTTTACTTTATCTACTGGAATGAATTACCTCTTGGACCATGATTATGTTGTCTATTATATATATTTTCTACATGAATCCACCTTGATTGTTGGAGATGATATTGGAGACAATCTTCTTGATTTTTCTCAACAAATTGTAGGAAGATTTGCATACATAAATAGGGAAAAATCTATTTGAAAATGATGGATTTGCCTCTTTAGAAATAAGGGATAAGAATGAGGAATTAGTGCTACCACCTAATTTGTGTATTTTTAGCATGCAGAAGCATGCATCTCAATTATAATTTTATTATGTGCCAATAGTCTCTATAGAAATGGATATAAAATCTGTCTTGCCTACGAGCCTTGTCAGGGGCTAGTTCTTGGGTTGCCTTTATAATTTTTCCTTCTTCTATATCTTGATTCAACTCTTCATTATCTTCCTTTGAGACAAGATGGGGAACATTTTCCTTCATAATATGAGTAGAGTATTGATTTTACTTGTCTTCCTCCATGTAGAGAGCTTCAAAGCGAGTCTTAGATGTTGATTTGATCTCTGCAAATTCTTTCAATCTCGTTCCATCTTCCAAATTTATTTCATTGACTGAGTTTTTATTTATCCTTGCTTTCACTTGTCGATGGAAGAAGGATGTATCCTTGTTTCCTGACTATAGTCATAAGCTTCACGATTTTAATCACCATATCTCCTCCTCAGATTTGTTCACTTTGTGAATCTTAACAAATATAGTTCTTTCCTTTTTATGGTCTTTGCTAAGATATCTGATTGTTTTCCATGTGGGCTTGAAGTTCTTCTAGATGACGAAGCAAAAGGGTTTTTTCCTTTTTTCGGTGACATAAAAGAGGATTTGTCCCAATCCTTTAGGGTTTTCTTAACTAACTTTAACTTCTATTCCCAAACAAAGGATGATGAACCCATAATGAATTTCCCCCGTTCATCTTTTATAAATTACATCACTCTAGGTTTAATGAGAGAGAAATTGGCTTATTATCAAATTCTTTAGAGGAGGGGAGAATATGGAAGAGAAGAAAGAGATGTGAAGAACATGGTTACTGTGGATCAAAAAACAATCTGTTCTTGTAGCAATATGTTCAGGGCCACATCTCTTATTGGTATAGGTGTATTTTACTTTAACCAACTTAACACCAATAAGATCCAAATCCATTATAATATCCTTCATATTCTCTCTAAATGGATCCCTGATAATGTTCTCTCCCCTTTTTTCTTTGTTGGATAGAACTAGGTTAAAATTGTTGGCCAAAATACAATTTTTGGTAATAAGTGCCTGCCTCGATAGAACTTGGTTAAAATTGTCGGCCACAATAAAATTTTTGGTAATAAGTGCCTGCCTGGATAGAACTAGGTTAAAATTGTCGACCAAAATACATTTTTTGGTAATATGTCCCTTCTCTCTCTCTCTCTCTCTCTCTCTCTCTGAGATTAAATGGGTCAATCTTGTAAGACCCAAATGCTAAGATTGATGAAAAAATTCCACTTAAAGAAGGGAAGCATTGCATAATGTGCAAATACCTCCTAATGCCTCTCTCTCTCTCTCTCACACACACACAAACATACACACATCTCTCTCTCTCTCTCTCTCTCTCTCTCTATGATATTAAATGGGTCAATCTTGTAAGACCCTAATACTAAGCTTGATGAAAAAAATCCACCTAAAGAAGGGAGGCATCACATAATGTGAAAATAACTCCTAATGCCTCTCTCTATCTCTCACACACATATTCTCTCTCTTTCTCACTCTCACACACATACACACATATATGTATCTCTCTCTCTCTCTCTCTTTCTCTCTCTCTCTCACACACACACACACACACACACACACACACACACACATATGGAAACTCGTATTGAGATTAAATGGGTCAATCTTATAAGACCCCAGTGCTAAGCTTGCTGAAAACATTCCACCTGAAGAAGGGAGGCGTCACATAGTGTGCAAATACCTCCTAATGCCCCTCTTGAGTTATAACATTACATTCACTTCTTATCTAGTGTTTCTTTCCAAGTTTGAGCATATCAACTACTTTTAGCTTTGTCTCCTAGAGGAGGAGGATAGTTGGCTTTTCAAATTTGATTAGGTCTTGCATGCATTCTTCCTTGAATTTGCTACCAATACCATTACAATTCTAGGAGACAATATTCATCATTTCATAGTTGGAGGCTTGTGACCCCCACTGTGAGAGGGGGTCTGAATTCCTTGAATTTTATTCTTTAAGCTATTTCCCATTGATTTCTCAATGGTTATTTGCATTCCTAATAACTTTTCCTTGTTCGTTTCCTTTTCTCTTCTTTCTCTAGTCAATTTTCTCCCCAGATTTTTTGTTGATTTCCTTCTCCATCTTTTCTTCTTCTTCCATTTGATGTTGCACTTTCTTCCTTGTCACAACCCCAAAGGTTTTTTTGGGTTTGTTTGAAACTAGATCAATCTCTTCAAGCTGATTTTTTGTTGCTTTCCTTCTTCATCTTCATCCATCTTTTCCTCTTCTTCCATTTGATGTTTCACTTTCTTCCTTGTCACAACCCCAAAGGTTATTTTGTTTTTTTCAAATTGGATCAATCTCTTCAAGCCGATCCAAATGCACATCATCATCGGTGGATAAAGAGAGGTCTATTTGAGAAGAAATGTAGATGGGTCTCGGGGGAAGATGGATGATGGCTCCTTTACTTAGGGGTTCACTACTTCCACAAAGGTTCATAGATTTGGATTAGAAAGAACATCAAAAAAATTGGGGGAGAAGGATGAATTTGGGTCTTGAGAGATTTGTATGGGAGAGAGCACATGAGATTTAGGGGCTGACCTTTGAGAATTAGAGGTTGGGGTGGGAGGATCTTGCTTCGAATCAATGTGATTGTGCCAAGTCAAAGAGGAAGAAATCGATGGGTTGCACTGGAGTTGATCTGCTACTTTGAGCTCATTTTCTTCTTAACCCCATGCCATTGTTCTTCTTTATCAATATCTGCTTGCACCGGGGTAAGGTTCTTGCAATCGTTTGCAAAGTTCCCATACTCATGATAGGTTTTACATTTGAATTGCAATTACTCGTAGTTTAGCTTCTGAAGGTGCTTCCAGTTATATAGGGTTAGAAGGATTGCTTCTGGTAAACCCTTCTCCAAATCAACCTCAACATAGATACAAGAACATGAAAACACACATTCCTTGGGCCTTGATTTGTCAATATACTTGCCAAAAGTATTCCCAACGCTCATCAAAGGATCCTCACCCTAACAATATAGAGGCACATGAGGAAGACAAACCCATATTAGAACTACCAAAGGGACATCAAGCTCTAGATCAAAGTCTAGAATTCATCTGTTCAAGTACAATCCTCTAGTTCCAAAGAAGTAAGGCTTGTTTTGAAATATCAAATCACAATCCTCTTTAGCTTCAAACAGAGAAACATAGAACCCACATAAGAAATGAGAGAGCTTCCCTTTGATGAGTACTTGGCTAAATTTTTGAACTCAAATGACCATCCAAAGAGGAGAAGGTGAAATTCCCATAAACTGGCCAATCGATCCTCTCTTAGTGAGGGAAAGCGTCGTTTTCTAGGAGGATGGCATAGGAATAGGGACTTTAGGAATCCCATATAGCTTATTTACAAATCTCTAGGGATAAGATTTAGCATGTGATTTCTCAATGGCCATGACCAAGGCGTCGGAGGTTGCAACTTCAAGGTCTAGAAGGGGGCAAAGGAACCCCTCCAAGGACCGAATCCATGGACATTGATTGCACAAAGAAAGGTTACACATGCAAGCATAGAGCATAAAGCCAAGAGCTCTTGAATGATTACAATGAGATTCACCTCTCTTATAAAGAGTTCGAGAGGTCTTATTTGTCCAAGATTCTAAAAGCTAATAATAATCAAAACCTTAACTTTTATAGCCTAAATCATTAAAATGTGTTTTTTTTTTTAAAATATGAAAGCCATTGATAAATTTAGTAACCTAACATGTTTTCATGAAATCTCTCAGAATTAATATTATGTTTCAATTTAATATTCTGTGATGTCATGTTGGTGTTATAACATCTTTTATTTTGTCTCTTAAAAGTTTGTTTCCTTTTGGCAACTCATAATACTTATTTATACTCCTATAATATTATATTTCAAGAATACATTGCTTACATTATCATGGTTTAATTTTCTCTTTCTCATTTTGAATGATTTTCATTGCCATAATTTGCATGAGTTTTTTTTCTAGATTACAAAGCCTGAGGAAAACTCTCGAGTACTTCCCCTCATTTCGAGGATGGTACCAAGGGTAAACCCTAGAATCTTTAGGGCCTATGGCTGATCAACAACAGGGCTTGAAGCCCTTACAATAGTATACTTGTTATGAGTTGAACATGTCACTTGTGAGAATTAAACCTAAGCGAGGAGGGTAACAATCATTCCTACCAACCACCCGAGCTAAACCCAATTGAAAACATAATTTACATGATATGTATATGTATATGTATTATATGTTTCCTATTCTTGGAGTACTTTAGTTCCTTTATAATCTTTTATTATTGATAACAAAGCATTTTTCATAAGCACCACCTTCATTCTTTCTTTCTCTCCATTTGTCATTTTTTTTTCTTTCAGTTATAAGGGTATTTTTCCGAAACTTTCTCACGTAGTTGTTGCGTTGTAAAGCATTAAGTGAATTGGGGTATTTTCTTTCTCTTTTTATGTCATTAGTGTCTTCTTCATTTTTCTAATATATAAAATTCCCTTTAATCTTTTAATCTTTAGTGATATTAGATGGCCTTTCTTAATGACATTAGTTTCCTTTTCTAAGGTACAATGTCATTGATATTTGACTTCCTTTTCACTAGGGCACTAAGCTCTTTAACATAGATGAAATATTTGTTTAGCTAGATAAAAGGTTAAAAATGTTGGTCAATAGGCTTTTGGTAACCATTTTTCTTAAAAATAACTGAACAACATAGTTGGAATCAATTTCAATTTCAAAATGTAAGTCAAACTAGGAAGTTGTAGAATAAAGTAGAACATAATCTCTATTTCATATTATTAAATGATTCTTATCTTGCTAGTGTCTAAATAAAAGGTATGTTAAACATTGTTAGTTGATGGAAATGACACATTCAAATAAATTCTCGAGTAACTATCTAAACAAAGGAAACTACAAAGTTCCATAATATTCTTAGGACTAGATGAATCAAGTAGGGTTGGTAGCTTGGTATGTTTGAAAGATTTACTCTTACTCCCTCGAAACTAACCAAAAACCCAAGATAAACCACTTTTATTTTTTCAAAAGAGCATTTAGGAACATTAATATTACCATAAAACTTTAAGAATCTCTAAATACATCATAGATGTTGTTTCCATCATTGCGGGTTCTCTTCATTTGTTTGCATGTTTTACATTTTTATAACTCCACTTAATATTTGGTTTAATCACACAACAAATCACTTTTGTTGTGGCTTCTTGTCAATCCTTGTTGTTGGGTTTTGATTTAATGAATCTTTGATAGATGGTCATAATCTCACATGGTTTGCATAGACTATTGCTTTATTTCATTTTACATTTTCAGAAACAAGGTGTTGCTCATTGGTATGTGTCCTCCTTAATAGATATTCATAAACTAGTCTAAGGGTCAACCTCAAAGAGACTTCAAAATCAATTATTTGCAATCTTAGTTGTCAATGCCTTGAGCTTTCACAGTTGTTTCATAAACAAATAATTGCTTCTTGGGGTCTACATGATCATCATAAAGAGGTAAATCCATAATAGTCTCAAGGGAGTTGTTAGTTTATAGAGTTAGATGTATTTGGTCTTTACAATTTATTTTAATCCTCCTTTTTCTAGAGTCACTTGTTTGATAATTGTGACTTTTGCAATATTTTTCTTGTTTAGGTTCTTCAACTTGAAAGTCAACTTGACAAGTTCAATCCACACATCCTTTCAGAATAGATATTATTGTCATCTTCATTGTCGATTAGGTGTTGTCTTTTGAGTCTCCAACTACTTAATTGTAGTTAGAATGTTTACTAAACCAACTCTCTTCTTTTCCTAATAAGACGAGGGAAACAATTCCAAATATTGATAATGTGATGCCATTGCGTTAAATTATCAGCACATGGTAAGTAGGTTTGTGCTCCTAAAACTGAAACCATAATATAGGAATTTGATAATTGATTAACCTATGAAAACAACAAATTAGGAATAATAGATTTGCAAACACATAAATTTGAAAATAGGAACAACAAACACACAAATTTGCAACACTCAATCACATCTCTCTATTAACTGAAATAAATAATTACAATGCAATAAGCTCAAAACACTAACTATCTTACCAACCCAGTGGTGCATCTTATGTCTCCTTAATAGAATATGAGGAAACTAGGGTTATAATGATATGGACTCCTCCAATGGTGTTCTTTCTTTAGAAGATGAAAACCCTAACCTTGAGCTCTCCAAAAGAACATGCCCAACCTACATGCATAAGTTGCCTAGATTAGAGTGCTTCCCTCCTTGGAATTTGTGCTCTTAATCTAAATATGGAAACCTCCTATAACATGTGTATTATCCTAAATTAACAATTTTACTTAACTAAAGATAATAAAGCACTTCTAAATATGGAAAAGCATGTGCGTTCCTAAACCAAAAAACACATTCTAAATATGTAAAAGTTAGATATGGTGCATGATCGCTGCAAATATGCATGTGCCTTAAACCACTCGATTATTTATAATTGTTTTTTCACTTACACTAATGTTGTGCCCTACTCACATCTTCTCTACTATTGCGCCTTCACTCTAACAACTATCACTTTACAGAAAAACCAAGGTCCATCCAAATTTCTAAATGCATTGTACATGATTTGCTAAAGAAGAATCACTTGCGGAGAAACCAAGGAAGAGTAACACTTCCTAATTGCAAGGAAGGTGTTCTCCCCCAAACCAAGTCTTCCCCCTCAACATCTCAAACTTCCCTTTTAGCCAAGGTCTTAGTCAAAACCTATGCCTCTTGCAAATATGAAGGAACATAATCTAGGACCATTGATCCCTTCTAAACTCCAATTCTAAAAACTATTTTTTTTTATGGTCTATATGTGTATTATCACCCCATTGAACCTAATCCTAGCATTCATGTTGCCATTATAGCTAGGCATGAAGAGTAGGTAATATCATTTTGATGAGAGTAAATTGTTTGGTTTGATATTCTTCACTTGTTTATATGAATGTAATGGGTTTGGGATGTAAGTGTGTGTGTAGTGCTTGATTGGAGAGATTCCTATGCCTTGTGAATATGATTCTCATGCCCCATAGGTTGTTTATACTAGTATAAATGAGTATGTCATTTCTTTGTCATCCCATGGTATTCCTATCGTGAGAAGTGTTGACAATGAAATAGTTGTTGTCACAAGTTCTATGAATGTGTGTCAAACCTAGGGAATCCTAAAATTTATT
The DNA here is from genome assembly GCA_000966675.3 of Picea glauca. Taxonomy (NCBI): domain Eukaryota; kingdom Viridiplantae; phylum Streptophyta; class Pinopsida; order Pinales; family Pinaceae; genus Picea; species Picea glauca. The sequence goes on from JZKD02S1796189.1 coordinate 63,250, forward strand.
TATTTATTTGTTGATTAAATGTATTTATCACATTGTATTATGAGACAATGATTGTTTTAATTTATTTATTACATTATATTTTAATTGATTTGAGACTTGTGTTTGTGGAACACAAATAGAGTCATTCTTGTGCCTTGAAAGTGAGTCCCATGCCTAGTTTGTTGCTTCTACAGTTTTGGTTGAGCCTCTAACTGAGTAGTTGCAGGGTGATTTTGAGGAGCATGTAAGTATGATCGTGAAAATGGAATAATGAGTGTATTTAAGTAATTTGGAGATATACAAGTGGATTACTAAAGAACTTTTTAATTGCAGGTTTTTAAACACACAACTTTGCAACCTAGCCAGGAAGTCAAATTCTCAATCCTACAATACACTTTCTTGATGTGAACAACAATTTAACAAAGCCATTTTATTTCAAATTTCCAATTTATTTTACACTCTTAAATGGTAATTACATGATTATTTATAAAATTTGTAGTCTACAATTGAAGAGAGGGCTTTTATGGGGGGAGGGGGGTGATGTAAGGCCCTAGCCTTTAATGTCTTCAAGAACCTTCACCGCATGATCACCTCCGTGGTGATTGACTGGCACAGATGGACATGGCGAAATTTTGATAGCTAGAAGAGTTGGTTTTGGGTACCCTTGCATGATGGCAAGGTATACCACAGAATGTCGTGCACCCTTACTCAAACTGGGTGCACCGTAGACCTTGGCAGCTTGCACTAGTTGGATGCACCAAGAGAATCTTGGAAGGGACCTTAGCAATGGAAGGAAAAGTGGGGGTTATGGTGAATGACCCTGTCCAATATGTAAGTATGATGCATGACATGCAAGATTGACATAGAGAACTTGACTAGATTTTGTAGACTTGGGTGCTTGTCCTACATGTGGACCCAAGAAGTTAGGAATTCCACAATTGGGTGCACATCCTTTGGATGCACTTGTTGGGCGCACATCCATTGGATGCACTTGTTGGGCACACCCTTGTTGGGTGCACTTGGGTGACTTAAGTGTACTTGTTAGGCACATGGCACTTTGGGTGCAACACCATTGCATATTGGATGGTTGGAAGACAAGTCATGAAGGAGGAAGATGCATCATTAATCATAGTCTAAGTTGATGATGTGGGAACTTGGGTCCACCTTAGAGTGAAGGGGCTTGCAAGTGCAAGAAAAGTCTCATATAAAGTAAGGATGCCTCAAAAGTACTAAGGCATAATAGAGGAGGTCATTCACAATGAGTGTAAAGGAGCTCTGTGGTTTGTGCTAATTTCAGGCACAATAAGGAAAATTTCATTGGTTGAGTGAGAAGAAGAAGAATATAGGACCTATAGGAGGTAATTTTGCATTTTCTTTAGAGGTCGGATTGTGCAAGTTTATTGGGAAACAAACACAAGGTATATTTCCTTAGACTCATTCTACATTTGTAATAGAGTTGTAGGAAAAAGGTTGCAATTCCCTTGTTGTATATTTGCAACATTCTCCATCTAAATAAAGTTAAGGAATCTACCTTAGGTTCCTCCTATAGATGTGTGTTGTGGACTCTTTATGTTATTGGATGTTATTATTCCTTGCTTTGCTTGTGTTGGCTAAGTATTAAAGTATTGGCGAAGTGTTAAAGTATTGATGGGATGTTTTAAAGGCTGTGGTTAGACATGTGCCTATTGTTGAATGAACTTGGTTGAGTGGGAATTAGTTGCATCTGACAGATTGTAGCTTAAAACAAAGTTACGGGAAGACCTTGAGTGAAGTGTAGTCTATTTGTAGTAGGCATAGGCTAGCCAAGCCACTATGATTGAGGCAAGGAAGTGCCACATGACCTTAGGTGCTAAAATAGACTTGAGAGAATGTTAAGCCCTAAATAGTGGCTCATTACCCCTTAATTGGGGCATATTACATTAGTAATGTTATTTTATTTATGTCAGCTTTAGTCCATTAGTTGTAATTATACCTCTTGGTCTCCTATATATACCAAGGAGACATTTTCATTTGGAATCATCTTGTATTGGAACATTTATGTGGGCATAAGGAGGTTTTCCCCTCGAAGAGGCTTATTATCTGAATTTCTCTCTTTTTCAAGGCGTTGAGTACTTATTCTGAGGTTTTTCTATGCTATATTGATATTTGGTTCCTAACATATGGTATCAGAGCTCAAGGTCTTGGGGTTTTGCTGATACATCTGAGACACCTTGGAATTTTTGCTATAATTTTTTTTCTTCAATGATTCAGAAGGAACGGATTGGAGGATATTTAGTAGACAGATCAAGGTATGTTGGGTTAAAATTTCAGCTACTGAGGCCTTATAATTTCAGAGATACAACCTTTCTAAGATAGGGTTCTGGAATCATCATGAATTGAGTCATTGCGGAATTTTAGCTATAAAAATTTTTCTGTAACATTTCAGATCCTGAAATTCATAGGATATTCACAAAAATTAGTAAGGTATCTATGCTAACAATTTCAGCTTCTGGGTCATATTACATTTGTAGATGCACCCTGTGGAAGATAGGGTATCTGATTAGTCCTATTGACTAGTCTCAAACAAGTGTTCCGGGTAAAACAATCATAACTTCTTCCTAGAGTATCCAAATTGAGTGAGACTAATTGCATTGGATAATGGATAGCCCGTAGTAGTTCTGGTACGAGTTTCATAATTTTATATCAATTATTTTGTGCAGGGAACACTATACAAGTGAGATCTCCTGGAAAGGAAAAAAATCAGCAAGTTGTGGGGAAGTTACCGTAAATTCCACTTGGCACATCCAATTTTGATCAGACCTATGGCATTAGAGAGAAATTCAGATAATAATCCTCTTCGAGGGGGAAACCTCCTTATGCCCACATAAATGTTCCAATACAAGATGATTCCAAATGAAAATGTCTCCTTGGTATATATAGAAGACTAGGAAGTATAATTACAACTAATGGACTAAAGCCGACATAAATAAAATAACATTACTAATGTAATATGCCCCAATTAAGGGGTAATGAGCCACTATTTAGGGCTTAACATGCCCCTCCCCTTGAGAGATGTGTTGTCCGCAACGCTTGAGTAACTCTAGATGCTTCTGTATAAAAGACTCATCTTCCCAAGTGGAATCTTCAGCCGATAGTTTCCTCCATTTAATGAGATACTCTGAAATGGAGGAAACTACCGGCTGAACATTTGAACATTCCACTTGGGAAGATGAGTCTTTTATACAGAAGCATCCAAAGTTACTCAAGCGTTGCAAACAACACTTGTCTCAAGGGGAGGGGCATGTTAAGCTCTAAATAGTGGCTCATTACCCCTTAATTGGGGCATATTACATTAGTAATGTTATTTTATTTATGTTAGATTTAGTCCATTAGTTGTAATTATACCTCCTAGTCTCCTATATATACCAAGGAGATATTTCTCATTTGGAATCATCTTGTATTGGAACATTTATGTGGGCATAAGGAGGTTTCCCCCTCGAAGAGGCTTATTATCTGAATTTCTCTCTTTTTCAAGGCGTTGAGTACTTATTCTAAGGCTTTTCTATGCTATATTGATATTTGGTTCCTAACATATGGTATCAGAGCTCAAGGTCTTGGGGTTTCGCTGCTACGTCTGAGACACCTTGGAATTTTTGCTATAACTTTTTTTCTACAACGATTCAGAAGGAATGAATTGGAGGATATTTAGTAGACAGAGCAAGGTACATTGGGTTAAAATTTCAGCTACTGAGGCCTTATACTTTTAGAGATACAACCTTTCTAATATAGGGTTCTGGAATCATCTTGAATTGAGTCATTGTGGAATTTTCGCTATAATTTTTTTTCTATAATGTTTCAGACCTTGAACTCCAGAGGATATTCACAAAAACTAGTAAGGTATATGTGGTAACAATTTTAGATTATGGGTCATCTTACATTTGTAGATACACCCTTTGGAATATAGGGTATCTGACTAGTCCTATTGACTAGTCTCAAACAAGTGTTCTGGGTAAAACAATCATAAATTCTTCCTAGAGTATCCAAATTGAGTGAGACTAGTTGCATTGGATAATGGAAATCCTGTAGTAGTTCTGGTACAAGTTTCAGAATTTTATATCAATTGTTTTGTGCAGGGCTCGCTATACAAGTGAGATCTCCTGAAAAGGAAAAAAATTAGCAAGTTGTGGGGAAGTTATCGTAAATTCCACTTGGCACATCCAATTTTGATCAGACCTGTGGAATTGGAGAGAAATTCAGATAATAATCCTCTTTGAGGGGGAAACCTCCTTATGCCCACCTAAATGTTCCAATACAATATGATTCCAAATGAAAATGTCTCCTTGGTATATATAGGAGACTAGGAGGTATAATTACAAGTAATGGACTAAAGACGACATAAATACAATAACATTAATAATGTAATATTCCCCAATTAAGGGGTAATGAGCCACTATTTAGGGCTTAACATGCCCCTCCCCTTGAGACAAGTGTTTTCCGCAATGCTTGAATAACTTTGGATGCTTCTGTATAAAAGACTCATCTTCCCAAGTGGAATCTTTAGCCGGTAGTAATTTCCATTTAATGAGATACTCTGAAATGGAGGAAACTACCGGCTAAAGATTCCACTTGGGAAGATGAGTCTTTTATACAGAAGCATCCATAGTCACTCAAGCATTGTGGACAACACATAGTGGAGGGGCATGTTAAGCCCTAAATAGTGGCTCATTACCCCTTAATTGGGGCATATTAAATTACTAATGTTATTTTATTTATGTTGGCTTGAGTCCATTAGTTGTAATTATACCTCCTAGTCTCCTATATATACCAAGGAGACATTTTCATTTGGAATCATTTTGTATTGGAACATTTATGTGGGAATAAGGAGGTTGCCCCCTCGAAGAGGCTTATTATCTGAATTTCTCTCTTTTTCAAGGCGTTGAGTACTTATTCTAAGGTTTTTCTATGCTATATTGATATTTGGTTCCTAATAGAGAACTCAAGTTTTCAAAGAAAAATTTGAGCATATTGTAGGTCTGTGTCAAGTGGTATCAAAGATTACTCTGCACCACTTCTTGAAGGAAAGGTGGTATTAGAGCATACTCTTCATCACTTTTTGAAGGAAATTTGGTGTCAAAGCTAATTTTTAGATAGTTTTGGTGCTCTTCACCACTGTCACTACCGTGACAAGTGGTATTAGAGAATTCTTCATCACATTGGATTGAACTTGAAGATAAGCAATAGGCTTTAGGATGAGTTATATGGTAGACACAAGAGTGTATTGAAGAGTAAAAAACACATATTTAGTGCCTTATTCCAGTAGGCATTGAAGACAATTCATTTGCATAGAATAATGAGTTCTCTTTTTGTTTCAGGAAAGTTGCAGGCTTGAGGAAACAAGATGAACAAAGACTTTGAGGCTTGGGTAGGATTTTTAGATGTGCCTAGAAGGTTGACACATTTTCATGTTGTGATATGGAAATCACAAACAAAGAGACATGGAAGACCAAAATGAAATTTATGGCCATGGACTTGGAACATTGGGATCGAGAGATCCGTCAATTGCACCAAGCACGTTCTGAAGTTGGAGTAGAATAGTGCACATGTTGAATCTTGGGTTTAGGAGTTGCAAACTTTGACCAACCAATTAGAGACTTTGATGTTGCCTAAGTTTGGATCATTCAAGAGGAAGATGCCTAAGATGACAACAACATTACAACAAGGTAGAAACTAAAATTTCCCAAGTCCAAAGGGAATAATATTACTTGTTTTCTTTGTTACTATAATCATTTTTCCGTGGATTGTGATTTGAAGAAGAAGTTGGAAGGCTTGGAAGAGTCCAAGTGCAAAAAACTTTGTGTTGAAAATATGCTTATATTGAGAGGGGGGGTGAATCAATATATGATACTTTTTAATTTATTTAACCATTCATCAATCATTCATTAGCTGAGAAACAATAATCACATACAAATTCAAATCACAATGCACATAGTTTAACATGGAAACCGAATATAGAGAAAACCATAAAACGTATCTTTATAAATGTTTGTAGGCACCAACTTACTATTACAAAAATTGTAGACATACACCTACTGGAGACACCAATCCCCCAACTAACCACCAATTCAACAAGATGTAGGCACCAAACTACTAGAGACACCAATCTCCTCAACCGAGCACCAACTCAAGAAGATGTAGGCACCAACCTACTGAAGACACCAATATCCTCAACTGAGCACCAACTTAGCAGCACCTATAGGAACCAACCTACTGTTACAATATTTGCAAGCACCAACCTGCTAACACTGATCCCCTCACCCGAGCACCAACTCAACAAGATATGTGTAGACAACAATCCAATATCTTCATACATATAATACTTCTGACTTCACTTGCATGCTTCATTCCATAGAAAATCCTTCAAACCCTAGTCATATGTAGCCTTCATGCCCTAGTGAGCCTCATAACATCATTCCCATAATATGATCCCATATCACAACATCACAACCTCAAAACAACACACATGGCAGCATCACAACCTCAAAATAGCGCACATTGCAACATCACAACCTCAAAATAACGCACATTGCAACATCACAACCTCAAAAAAATGCACATTGCATCATCATAACCTAAAAACAATGCACATTGCAACATCACAGACCTTCAATCCTTCATAGCACACCTTAAGAACAAGAAAATCTCAAGAAAAGTCCTCAAACTTCTCTTGGACACGTTTAGATCCAAAAAAGACACCCCAGCTCCTTTAGTGCACCTCATATCACTTTTGTGCACCTTAGACTTGATCTCTTGCTTGGATTCCCTACAAATGCGCACATCTATCCTGTATTTATAGTAATCCTATCCCCACTTTCAGGGACGACCTGTAAAGACTGGCTGAGTCGACCTAAATTTTCTGGTTGGGTTGTCGAATGGAAAAATTCATATATCCTCATTCTTAGGGAGTTAGAGGAAATTCCATATGCCATTAGAAAGGTCTCGAAATAATATTTCCAACCATATAACCTATTTTCCCATTTGATATAGGTATCTAGGGTAAAAATGCCTTCAAATATAGGGTATCCAAACTAAGCATAAAAAATCTAAAAACAATGTTTCCAATAATCGTCACCTTGAAATATTTATCTTGCACATTTGTAGTCTCCCCCTGTCTTTGACATCAATGACAACAATATTTCCAACAATATCCCCCTTTATCATTGATGGCAACCCTTAGTTAATTTTGACACTCCCCCTGTCTGCAACTTTCCTTGTGTGTGCAATTCTTCCTCTATCTACAACTTCTACCCCTTTGACATCAATGGAAAATGGTTGCTCCCCCTAAGCTTGTGCTTTCCTTCTAGCACCCCAATGTGCAATTTAAAAGTATATCTCTAATTTCCCACTTGTTGACATATGATCATTATCCATGATGTCTATGCTATAAGTATTCAACACCAATCCTTCTATTTGATTGTTTTTATTGATCAACCTTCCACTCCAAATTTTTCACATTGATCTTTTGAATGGGGTGAAGCTTTAGTATTGAATTTATTTGAGTTTGTCTCTGCCTCCACATTGCTTTCCAACAAGGACCAATAAGATGACTTCTCTTGTCCAAAAGAGTACTGTAAACTTGAATTTTCATTTTCATAAGGAAATGTCCCAGCCTTACCTTTTCTAGAAATGGGGTGTACATGTTTTGTGTGATCTTCAAAATAATGAATCTCCCTACCATCTTCATCTAGCTTATCACATCCTTTCTCATAAAAAACAACTTCATCTCTGCCTATTTATTGCTTTTGCTTCCTTTTCCAAACCTTTGAGTATTCTTCTTTATGTTTGGAAATAACATCTTCTTCCGTGTTTTGTTTATGAATTCTTAGTATGTTGCTTCTACAGTAACGTGCTATGTGCCCATAGTTATTGCACTTATAACATTCAATATTGTAATCAAGTGAAGGATCAAATGAATTGTAGTTTAAGTTAGTAAACTCATGAGAATTTATGGTTTTGTTGCTCACATAATCATCCTTTGAGGTCTTATAACAACCTCTATTTCTATCTCTCACATGGTCACTTCTTGCACAAGCTCTACAATCTATTGCCTTATGACCAAAATTATTGCAAGAAAAACAATAGCCAAGAAAGACATTTTGTTACCAGTTTGTGAAAGGCCTTCTTGGTGGAACAACTCTTATGAACTCATTCTTGTTATTCTTGTGAGAAGACTCAGGTTTATGCTAGTCATCATTGCCTTTCCTACTGTTTCTTTCATTGTTGATGAGCCTTTGAGAATATTGGCATAACTTTTAGGATTTTCTTCATTTTCCTTTTCTTATGGCTTTGTGACCTTAGTGCTTGCATCTCCCTCAAGGATATTTTGTTTTTCGTTGTAGCCAAGACTTGTCTTGATGAATGGTGACCTTTTGCAACTAAGAGTATTATCTAATATTTTAGTACTCTTTCAAAACTTCAACCTTCTATTCAAGTGATCAATTTTTTTCTCTAGTTCCTCTCTTAGGGAAATGATTTCAGCCTCTAGCTTCTTACAATTTTCTTCCTTTTCTTTTAGATGGCTTCTCACCACATTTTCTATCCTTTTTGCCTCTTTTAGTTGAGTCTTAAAGATGATATCCTTCTTCTATATTTCTTCAAGATCACGACCCTCCTCTTCATATTTATGCAATTGTTCTTTCTTCTTTATATTCTTTTTCCTAAGCATGTCTATTTGTTCTAAGGCACTAATGAGTTTTGCTTCAAGATCTTCTTCTTCTGAATCTGGTTTTTCTTTCTGATTATCTTCATTTTCTTCATCAACAGGCTTTGTTTCCATGGTTATGGAGATAGATTATTCTTCGTCATTGCTATCTTCCCTTTCTGCATATGGACACTTAGTAGAAAAATGTCCTATTCTACCACACTTAAATCAATTTGAAGGGTAGCTTACCTTTTTATTTTCCAGGTCCTCCTTTTAGCTTTATCACAAATTGTGCTTCTTTTGACCCTGATTCACAGCTGGAACAATTATCGGTTGTCTCTTCATAAATTTTTTGTATCTTTTCCCAAATCTATTTAGCTCATGTACATTTCATTACCTTGACAATCTCATAATCTAATAGGCCACTCAAGATGACATCTATTAATTTTGCATTATTTTCACTTGACTCCTTCCCAGATTCATCGGTATAACCTATTGTGATTGATTCCCAAATATCAAACCCAAGGGCCTTCATATATGTATTGCTTCTTATAATCCACGTTGCATAATTTGTTCCATTGAACAAAGGAACTTTGTTTGTAGGAAGACCTTCCTTACAATCCATATATTCTCAAGATCTACCTTCTAGTGGTTAAACTATTTCTGAAGGAACCTACTCTGATACCAATTGTTGAACTTATGATTATACTGAGAGGGGGGGTGAATCAATATACAATACTTTTTACTTTATTTAACCATTCATCAATCATTCATTAGCTAAAAAACAATAATTACATATAAACTCTAAGCACAATTCACAGATTTTAACATTGAAACCCAATCAAGAGAAAACCATAAAACTTATCTTTATAAATGTTTGTAGTCACCAACCTACTATTACAAATATTGTAGGCACCAACCTACTGGACAAACCAATCTCCTCAACTGAGCACCAAATCAACAAGATGTAGGAACCAACCTACTGGAGATGCCAATCTCCACAACTGAGCACCAACTTAGCAACACCTGTAGAAACCAACCTACTGTTACAATATTTGCAAGAACCAACCCACTGGAGACATTGATCCCCTTACCTGAGCACCAAATCAACAAGATATGTGTAGAAACCAATCTAATATATTCATACACATAATACTTCTGACTTCATCTGCATGCTTCATTCCACAGACAATCCTTCAAACCCTAGTCACATATAGCCTTCATGCCCTAACGAGTTTCATAACATCATTACTAGAATATGATCCCAGGATGCAACATCACAACCTCAAAAAAATGCACATTGCAACATCACAACCTCAAAACAATGCACATTGCATCATCATATACCTTCAGTTCTTCATAGTCCACCTTAAGAACACAAAAATCCTAAGAAAACTCCTCAAACTTCTTTTGCACACCTTTAGATCCAAAAAAGACACCCCAACTCCTTTAGTGCACCTTAGATCACTTTTGTGCACCTCATACTTGATATCTTGCTTGCTTGAACTACAAATGCACACATATATCCTATATTTATAGTAATTCTATCCCCACTTTCAGGGTTGACCTGTAAAGCCTAGCCGAGTTGACCTAAATTTTCTAGTTGGGTTGTCAGATGAAAAAATTCATATCTCCTCATTCCAGCCGAGTTAGAGGGAATTCCATATACCGTTGGAAAGGTATTAGAATAATATTTCCAACCATATATCCTATTCTCCCATTTGATTTAGGTATCTAGGGTAAAAATTCCTTCAAATATACGGTATCCAAATTGAGAATAAAAAATCTAAAAACAATGTTTCCAACAATCTCCATCTTGAAATATGTATCTTGGACATCTGTAGTCTCCCCCTATATTTAACATCAATAACAACAATATTTCCAACACTTTGAAGGTGAAGCCAAAAACCTTGGGAGTAGCCCAAGTGCAATATAATTCAAATACAACATTAAATTTTCTAGGTTCCTTGGCAACAGGTTTGGCAAAGTTCATGACAGAAGGTCATGAACATGGTTTGCAAGGTGAAGGCATGAATGGTATTTGTTTTTTGAATGCAACCATGAGTGGATTTAAGGTGGCAGCATTGGCAGACATTGGTGCAACCCATAACTTTGCAAGTGAACTAACCACTACAACACTTCATTGTAAGCCTAATAGCAACATGGCCACGTTCAAGGCAGTGAATTCAGTACGAAGCTAGTCGCATGAGTAATTTGTTATGCACCTTTGAAGGTTGTGGAATGGTTTAGTAGTTTGGACTTGACAATGGCTCCACTGGATGACCATATAGTCATTTTGGGGAAATACCTTCTCAATCTTTCCAATGTAATTCCCATGCCCCATGAGAATAATTTTATGTTATTATATGGAACTAAGACTTATGGTGTGCCTATGATGACTAGAAGGAAGTTAGGAAGGATGCCAAGAATGTGAGTCACAAAGTTGATTGAGGCATCCAGTGAATCTGCAGACATGTCTTTTGACATTGCACAATAGCAAGAAGAGTTGGTTTTAGGAAAATCAACTTCGGGTTCCAAATATGGTGAAGACCATACAAAGAGCAGGTTGACAACATTAGAGGCTTTGGTGGAGTCATTCTTGAAAAAGAATGAACTGTTGTGCACTTTAAAGAACCAGAAACAAGATGATGGAGGCAAGGCTAAACTTGCACTAACGATAGTTGTGTAGGCCATTGGCCAAGGCACTCACCAAGAAACAATTTGTTGCAAATAAAATTGTGCATAAGAAGAGATAGGCCACACAGATGTCTCATTTGTTTTATGAAAAATACTCTAAGTATTGGGTCTAAGTTGTGCATGGAGGCACTTACCTAATAAGATTCTCAGTAGGACATAGAAGTGGGAGATGAATATTTCCATGATCATAACATAGTTTCCATTGTAAAGTTTTTCAAATTAGACATGGGGATCTATGATTTCTAGTTGATAGCGACTCGGTTAGAAGAATTGGGCTATAGACTATCGAAGAGGGAGGCGGTTTTAAGATGCTTAAGTACAAAGCACAAGTTAGACACTTCAGTTGGTAATGGCCTTGGAAACGACTTGGTATGTCATTTTCTCTAACAAGTTGAAAGGTGGCTCAATTCCCAGGAGCAGGTAGTGGATCCTAGAGCACTTGTGGAAAAGGTGCCTTCAAATTTTTTTATTTTGGATATGACTTAACATTATAGAGGTGAAGGTGGTGATCTTACCTTAGTTCAAAAAAGTTGTATAAGATGACTGAAGTACATATGGAATTAACTATTTTGGGCATGAATATGTGAATTCTTATGGGTTGGGTATGATGGTTGTAATGTTCCCTAGCCCATTTAAAATCCACTATGTGCGAAAAACTCATAAAAAATAAAATTTTCTTCTAACCAATTTCCTGTAGCTTACCAACTACGAATTGCAACCAGATTTAACTATTGTCTGATACCATTAATTTGATGTATCTACATCATGCTAAAATGAATATGAAATGCAACTAGTAACTCAAATACCACATCATATAAATCAATCTGATACGTAGAGTTCATGCTGGGTCTAGCAATCCACAAAAGAGGGTGGTCTCTCACTGTCCACTCACAACTCAACAAACTCACAACCCACTGGTATTCTCCTACAACTATCTTGATTTTCCACCAGCTCTATTCCTCTTGACCTGCCCAACCTAAGGATTATACCCATTCACTAATCTCAATTCCTTTGGCATCCCATTTGTTTATCAAGGTCTCTTTTGCACATGTAACTAGGAATCTCTCTACTGGGAAATCAAGGGAGATCACTGTTAGGAAAACTAAGAGGAAAATCAACAACAAACACTTGCTATTACAGTGAAACTCACACAGGAGTTCACTTTTCAGGCCTGCCAACTTGGCACTTCAGTCTTCTACTCCAAATACGCTCCAAAAATGCTCCAGCATGCTTCAAAATCTGCCCTCCATGGTTGCGCCCACTCCAAGCTCTATGTTTTGCTCTCTACTTGTTGTTCATGCTAAAAACTTTTACTGTCTAAAAATTGTTGTCACCACCCATACAAATTTCCTCTCCTTTGGTTTCCTTGCTTCGCTCACTCACTTCCACAAGCTGATTGTACTCATCCCCCATGTTCCAAATAACTATGGGGCGTGACTTCTCACACCCACCCTCTTACTTGCATTCAATGGTTGGATTTGGGGACACTCAATCATAAAATAGAGTTTAATACACAATCATAATAAAATTCAGGAATGTGGGTTGAATTAATAGACATGGGTAATTTCCCCTTGGACCCCTCTCTTAGACATTCTCTTAGAACGTCCCCTCTCTTATGGATTAATTCAACCCCCATCTCTTGTCCATGTCCCCCAATAGTTGACATCACCTTTTAGTATTAAAATTCAGAAATACCATTCACATATACATCGCTTGGCCATAGCCACACATTATATCTACATTAAGCATGCATTAAAATGGGGGTTATAGCAGGGATGTTACATTCCCCTTCCCCTACAATTGTGTGTCATCCTCGGTGCACACTATGCCAATATACATATACAAATTTACATCACACTGCTTAAAGAAATAAAATTATGAAATTTCACAACTCCAACAACAGTTCCGACCAAAATCTCTTGTTCCTCTCAACCTGTTGACCCAAGGAATGCACCATTCATTTATCATGGCTAACCCAAGGAATGCACCATTCGTTTATCATGGCTAACCCAAGGAATGTGCCATTAGTTTATTAGGTATAACCCAAGGAATGTATCATTCGTTTATTAGGGCTAACCCAAGGAATGCACCATTTGTTTATCAGTCCCCTCAGTGTAAGTTGGCTAGGACTCTGAAATGTGTTTCAGGAACTTTAGCTGCTCAAAATGGAGTCTTGCATTTTATTTTTCTTCAAAATTGGCAAAAATTTGCAAGTATTTTCCCACATGTTTTCTTTGTACTCCCATGTAGCATATTCAGAACCGTAGCAGGTCCATTGAACCTTTACCAACCCTATGAATTTTTTCCCGAGCACTTTGACTTTCTGGTCTAGGATGCTTATTGGTTCCACCCAGAAATCCCCTTCGTGTTCCATCTGGATCACAATCCAATCAATTATGTGGTTAGGGTTAGGCACACATTTCTTTAATAATGACACATGAAATACATTATGCACTCTCATGGATGCAAGCAATGCTAGCATGTGTGCAATTGTACCTATATTTTATAATATTCCAAAAGGTTCACAATATCTTGTTTCCAACTTTGGGAAACTTCCTAATCATAGCAAACTTCTCTTTACCTTTACTTTTAAGAACACATGTTTTCCCACTTTAAAATCCATAATAACTCTGAATTGTTTTCCTATCCTGGGAAACCTTTAAATTCAACTTGATTCTTTCCATTTGTTCTTCCATTTCCTTCAAAAAATATGGCTCAATAATCGCTCTATCTGCTGGATTATCCCAACTCACCGGTGTGTCACATTTCCTGCCACACAATGCTTCAAATGGACTCATTTTTAATGAGGCTTGATACCCATTATTGTAAGAAAATTCCACTAAATGAATATAATCTTCCCACTTTGATGGTTAGTCCATCACATACATTCTAAGCATGTCCTAAATTATTCTGTTAGTCCTCTCTGTTTTCCCATTTGACTCTGGGTGATACGTTGTATTGAGATTTAGATTTGTCCCAAATCCTTTGAACAAACCTTTTCAAAATTTGGATGTGAATTTTGGGTCCTGAAAAAATTTCTTTAGGCACCCCATGTATCCTGGCAACTTATTTCATGTATATCTCTGCAATATTTGATGCCTTGTGTGTTGTCTTCACATGAAAAAATGCGATGCCTTAGTTAATTTTTCCACCACCACCATGATGGAATCATGCTGCTTCATTGTTCTAGGAAGCTTTATAATAAAATCAACTGTGACAACTTTCCACTTCCATTATGGAATGGACAATGGTTGTAACAACCCTGCTAGATGTCCATGCTCAGTATTCACCTTCTGGCACTCTAGACATTTGGATATGTAATTAGCCACTTCTTTCTTCATTCCTGGCCAAAAGTATTGGCTTCTTACAACTACAATTGTCTTATGATATCTCAGATGCCCAACATATGGAACATTGTGCATTTCCCTCATCACTGCAATTTTTAGCTCATTGGAATTCGACACATACACTTTTACTTTGTACATGCGAATTTCATCTTCCTTTAACTCAAAGTCCTTAAATTTCTGCTGTAAATTGCCTAGTTGTAATGTTTATTTTACTTTTAGATATTGCTAATATGAATTTATAGCTTCAATAATTTTATCTTTCAGATCAGTCATGTACATGCTGATGGCTGCAATATGCTTCCCATGTGCTCTTTTGCTAAGTGCATAAGTCACTTGATTTTCTTTGCCTTTGATGTGCTTAATTTCAAAGTCATATTCACTAAGAAATTTCAACCATCTAGTTTGTCTAGAATTTAATGTTGGCTGTCCAAACAAATGTTTCAGACCACAATGGTCTATACTTAGCTAAAATTTCCTCCCCATGAGGTATTGTATCCACATTTTTAATGCATTTGCAATTGCTACTAATTCCAATTCATGTGTATAATAATTCCTCTAATGCTCTTTTAATTTTATGGACTCATAGCATACCACATGATTTTTTTGTGAGAGGACTCCACCAAGCCCTTCCTTGCATGCATCAATGCACACCACAAAATATTCATTTGGATTTTCAATATTCAATATTGACACACTAATCAATATGTCTTTCATGCTTAAATCTCTCTTCACACTTATGAGTCCATTCAAATTTCACTCCCTT
The DNA here is from genome assembly GCA_000966675.3 of Picea glauca. Lineage (NCBI taxonomy): Eukaryota > Viridiplantae > Streptophyta > Pinopsida > Pinales > Pinaceae > Picea > Picea glauca. The sequence continues at coordinate 78,713 of JZKD02S1796189.1, forward strand.
CTTTTGTAAGGAAGTGATTGGGCTTGCAATTTTTGAAAAACGTTTTATGAATCTTCAGTAATAACCGGTAAGACCCATGGATTATCTAACCTCTGTCACATTCTTTGGCATTGGCCACCCTCTAATGGTCTCTGTCTTCTTAGGATAAACTACTATCCCATATTCTGAAATAATATGCCCATGTAGGATTAAACCACAATCCAAGAGCTAATTGTGAGAAGTAAATACTACACTGGCTAATTGCAAAAGAGGGAGAGGAGAGAGAAAAACATAATCAATCTTCACACATAAGAGACTAAGAAATGAACTCGATTAACCATATATTAATCCTTGATCATGAGTACAATATATAGGACTCTACACAAGAGGAGTAATGCACACTAGGTTGGGGTTTCCATGTGCATGCTCAAGTATAAAATCAACCTCTCCCACTTACAATAGTTAACTAAAGTCAAAAGTTGCTAAAAATAAGAAAATGTCAAATATGGGGCGTGAAATCAAGTGAGAACTCTACATGAATTCAATTGTGCGTTCCACAATAGAAAACTCCTAGAATAAGACTAGAGTCCAAAAATGGAACTAAAGTTCTAACTGAGTGACAATTTCCTAAATATGGAAAGTCCCTAAATAAGTGACATATGTTTACTCTAAGTATTATATGGGAAATGAACACTTCATTAGGAGATATTTAATATCTAGAAAAAGTGTGCATTAGGTGCCATGTCACTTGTCCAATCACTTTCGAGTGGCTACTGCATGGCAGACCTGCTAAAAATAGAAAATACCAAAAATAGAGAGCTGGGGTTTTGGTCACCTACTAAAAATAGAAAATGCCAAAAATAGACATGATCAAGAATAGTCAGGATAGGTGAGGCAGTCAAGCTAGGTATGGTATTCAGGCTAGGCTTAGGAATCACTATAATTAAACATGTTATAAATAACAGTCCTCCTGAGAAAGTGGGAAAATGAAAAAAGGAGTATGTCACTGAGTATGTAGTTGAGCATGTACCCCAACAACCCAAAGTAGTGAATCTTATTTTGATCAAATATGCACTTACTTAGCATGGCATATAATATATTTTCTCTTAAAACTTGCAACACCATTCTTAAATGTTTCTCATGTTCCTCTTCTAACTTAGAGAAGATGAGTATATCATCTAGGAATGCAATTACAAACTTGTCTAGGTATCCCCTAAACACTCCATTCAATAGGCACATAAAAACAACTTGGACATTCGATAGCCCAAATGACACAATTGTGAATTTATAATGCCCATATCTTGTCTTGAATGCTATCTTGTTGATTTCCTCTTCCTTTATCCTCACTTGATGATAGTCTGATCTAAAGTCAATCTTGGAAAATATTCTTTCACCTTTCAAATTAACAAATAAGTCATCAATCCTTGGCAAAGGCTATTTGTTATTTATGGTGACCTTATTCAGTTGTCTGAAATCAATACATAACCTCAAGGTTCCATCTTTCTTCTTCACAAAAAGAACTGGGGCTCCCTAAGGTGACATACTTGGATGTATATACCCCTTCTTTAACAACTCTTCAAGTTGCATATGCATCTCTTTCAATTCAAGTGTGCCCATTTTGTATGGTGTATTAGACACTGAGGCAGTTCCTGACACCAAATCAATAGAGAAATCAATGTCTCTCTTTGGTGGTAGCCTTGGGATATCCCCAAAAACATCTTAAAAATCCTTCAATACCGCATGGTCTTCAATGCCTACTAATATATCTTTGGCTGTCTCTTCCATATGGGTTGAAAAAATATGACATCCTTTCCTGAAACTCTTTTTCAATTGCATAGATGAAATTTCTCTAATAACTACAACTCTCAGAATGCCTTGAATCTTTCCTCATTTCCCTTCTTCATCAAGACAAGTGATTGTCTTATCGTAATAGTCCAGGACAACATGATGTTTTTCCAACCAGTCCATGCCAATTAGATAATCATATGACCCCAATGGTATGATGTTCATATCTACCTTTGTATTGAGTCCATTCATGTCTATCGAACAATATTTAACTAGCTCATTGATTTTCCTCTTATCCCTTGTGGCTAATTGAACTAACCAAGATTTCTTATGCGTACTCCTTTGCAAGTGAAATATTTCAACAATGTTGGAGTTTATGTAACTATGGATAGATCCATAATCAATTAAAATTGCTATAGTATGGTTATCAATCTTATCCTCCACTTCAATTATGGGGTATTGATATTTTTCTTGCTTGTTTTCCAAGGCTACATAAATCCTTGGCATGTTTCCTCCCATGCCTTCCACTGTTTCAGCCTCCTGAATGTTGTGGAAAATCCTGATTCTTTCTCCTTTGTGAGGGAAGTCCCTATATAATTGATTTCCTTCACATCCCCAACATTGTACATGCTATTTCCTTGGAGTTTTTCCAAATGAATCTGCAGTCTTGTGCTCATTTTGAATTGACCGACCTTGTTGATTTACTTGGGAGTTTTTCATGAAAAAGGGAGGCTTAAAACCTTTATGCCTCCGATCCTTTTTTCCTTTCATCTTGTCATTCCAAGATTTTTGGAAAACTGACCTTCCTCTGCCCTACTCATAAATATGTTTTCTTTTCCTTATGGATTCTTCCAAAGTCGTGGGGTTATCATATTGTATCTTGTCAATGTATAAGGAAGGTAACCCACTTAGAAACCTTTGGATTTTAAATTTTTCATCCTTTATGAAGTCAACACACTTCAACAATTCAAAGAAACTCTTCTCATATTTATCCATTTCCATACTTCCCAACTTGAGTTCAAAGAACTCTTTCATCTTCCTTTCATAATAATGCTCAAACAAATATTTCTCTTGGAAATATCCTTTGAACTAACTCCATGAGATCCTCTTCTCATCAAGGTGCTTGGCTTGCTTAGGCTGATCCCACCACATGGATACCTTTCCTTGCAAGTGGTAGGTTGCAATTCTAGCTTCTATCCTTGAGGGGTAATCATGTAACAGGAAATATTTCTTCATTTCCAACAACGAGGCCTCGACCTCTTCTCCTTTCCTGTGCTCACCATTGAAAGTTGGTGGCTTACTTTTCCTGAGTTCACCTTGCAATATGTCTGCCTCAGGCCTTCTCCTTTTCCTTATGATAGGAGACACACTTGAGATCCTCCCTCGCCCTGAACTTGCATGTGTTTTTCTAGTGGATTGCCTTGGAGAATGATGGTTCCTACTCATGCTTCTTGACTATCTATCATTCCCATGATCATCCCTTTTGCTATGGGATATGCATGTTGTCAGTTGTCTAGAATTAGATTCTTGCTTGGTGCCAAAGTCATTGTTAACTTGCTTATGAAACATATTCAAACTCTAAAGTATCTCTCCTCGAGCCTTCATAATCCTTTCATTATTGGCCCTATAGCTCTGCACTTGTCTATGTAGGTTTCTCATAGTTATAGGCTCATGTATGCCTATTCTTACATTAGAATCTGTCTCAACATTTCCCATGCTGACATGCAGACCTATGATTTCTTCTTCATGGGTGTAATATCCTTGGGCATCTTCCATAACTCCAGTACTCATATGAGAACCAAAGTTGTTTTCATGTACTTCTAATTCTACAAGAAACGTGCATATAATAATTATTGGTAGAACATGAATACTATAAAACATTCCATTAATTAGAATATAGGTTATTCTTCATCTGAATTTATGAGGAACACAATGCACTAAGTCAAAATATGATTCCTTAGACACATTTTTCTTGCTCATCGGGGGTTTAGATAGATAGAAGCTTCTTCTTTGAAAAATAGTTCTTGGACTGGGTAGAGCTTCATCAAGCCGCCTCGTAACCCTCATATAGGTGTATCTATTGAATTCTCAAGTTCCCAGATTCCTCCTCCTAAAACCCCTGAATTATGAAGCTCCTGAATTATTGAATAACCATCCATATTGAGCAACATCCATAGTGATCCATATTGATGTCTTATGACCCTTCTGAGGGTATAATTCCCAAGATCCACAAACTCCCAAACTATATGGGTATCCATCCATGCTAAGCTATGTCTCCATTAAACCCCTTCCCATCTTCAAAGTGTGATCTTCTTAAAATGCATAAAATCCCATTTTTTTAGCAAGGTTATCACCATTATCTGCATTTGGTGGATCTTCAATGACTACATTAGCTACACGTGGTTTGTAATTGACATTTCCCTTGAGAACATCATTTCCTTGAAATCTATAGTTCTAGGCTGTGTGACCCATTTTCTTGTAATAATAGCATTCCACCCCCCTCTTGTCTTTAGATGATCTTCTATAAATGTTTCTTGAGTATAATGCAAACTAAGGTTGATGATCATCTTCTGTATCCCCTGTAATGGTTCTCTTTTCTTCAGCTAAGAGAGCAACAATCATATCTTTTGGAATTTGTGAAGACATTTGACTAAGAGAAAAAATAACATTGTTGTAATTAGAAGGTAGACTTTTCAACAAGATGGCTTTGCCATCCTCTTCCTCCACTATAGATTTTACTTCTACTAGTTGTTTGATGAAATTTCTCAAGTTACTTATGTGGTTAGACATAGTGAATTTGGTAGACAACTTGAATCTAAATAACTGTAGCTTCAGAGAAAATTTTGCATTCATTGATTTTGTTCCAAATAGTGAATTTAGATTATCCAGATTTCCTTAATGATTTTCTACATCTATATGGCGTAGTTATGAATCCGAGAGGGAAAGGCCAATAATTAATTTGACTTTATCATATATGCCTTTTCATTCTAGTAATTTACAGGATTTGTCAGTGATTCCTTAGTCCCTTTTATTATTCCCCACTAGATTTTTTTCATCGACTACATCTAAATTTTTACTTTCTAGGTGTGGAAATTGAGACCATAATATTTTTCCAAGTGCATATCCATGCTTAATTTCCAAAGAGATCTAAAACAACTCTGTGATCTAGAAACCCTAATAAGCTAAACATAAATTATGCTGGTATATGATTGCATGCATGTTTGTATGATGACTGTACTATTTATGTACAATGACTGTATAATTGACTTGACAGTTGGTTGGCAATTGTAAATTTAAAAAAACTACAACTTCTTTCTAAGTGTACAGTTGTGTGCTAAAACGATGACTCTAATGTAAGAAGAATGGATGGCTTGTATGGTGGTTGTATAGATTAATATGGTGAATGGTATCTATTGCAATAAAATAAAATAAAATATTTCCTTGACAACTCACCTAATCGATACAATCATGGATGGAATTTGATGGGCAAATTTCCCGTTACAGACCGATTTACCCGTCAAATATGGTTAATAATTTCATCTAACCGTCAACATTCTTCATAAAAACAGGTAAAATCGACGTTAAAGTGCATGAAATCGTCAAATTTGATGGGCTTGGCCATCTTGAGCTAATACCATATTACAAAGAGGTAGAAATCCTGTATATTATAGAGATAGAAATCCTATATATGGTTACATCATTGAGCACATGAGAGAGATTACACTAATTGATAATATGAATAACTAGTGCATTTATTACAACAAGATTCACTTTTCTTTTTTTTTAACAAGAGAGGATAAAATTTTGTATTAAAAATGTTGCAGCCAGGCTGTACAACAGAGTAATACAAAATGGATAGTTGATATGGGTTTAAACACCAACATTTCCACCATACAAAAAAGTTTTAAAAATTGACTTGAATCCTTCTTTGAGAATTTCTTGTTGTTGTTACAAGTATATACATGATAAAATATATCTAAATAAGAACTTCTTTACAAAACATACTAGCTAAAATTAATGAAAAGTGTGCTTTTGCTCTAATATTCTTTTGGGTCGCCATTTGCCTGCTACGGTTCTTTATTCTCTAACTTGATGTCTTCAAACAACTGATGGACAATGTCTTCTTCTTTGATATCCCCCAGAGATGAGCCTAAATAAATTTAGTAATTCAAAGCCACAGATTGAGAGCCTTTGAGAAGGTTGTCAATTGTAGTTCCGAGATACGAGCATTTGACATCCAATTCGTGGATTTGCCTCTTTTGTCGTATTAAGATATCCATTACCTTATAGTTTTGAGAGCTCCATTGATATCTTGCACCGGGGTTACCTGAGGAATCTCTGCTGCTTCGACTGTTACCTAGGGGGCTTTTGCTACTTGGGCCAATATAATTTCTTCCCTGGCCCTGAGGTCCCCTTGAGCTGATTGTTCTATGATTGTTGCCTGTTCATCCAGGCTCATGGATTTGAACCTGGTCATCTTAGGGTCAACCATCCTTGCAACGACTTCATCCCAATTTTGAGCATTTTTCGTGAAAACCTCGTCTTCAAACTTGTCGTGGGTGTATGGCCAGCATGACAATACTTGAGATGCATGTTTCAAGACTAGACCCTTTGTGTTGTGTTTGCGGAAACGACCGATTTTGAATCATAACTCTAATTGAATTAGTCCTTCTGTCTTAGCTTGGGCGATGTATTTTACCAGGTAGAAACCTATATGGAATCCATAAGGTATAAATTCTCGCTTATTGTCTTTCACTAGGGTAGCATTGTAGCCTTGTAGGATAGTTTGGTATCATATCTCCCCTACTATTAGTCGATCAGGAACATGCACAAGTAAAAGGTGTGGTTCTCCGGTGGCTCCGAAAACCCTGGTGTAGGTATCACACTCATCCAGATACGAGTGACCAACCTTTGATATCACCTTTTTGGCCACAACCGATAGTCTTGGACATTCTCTCTTGAAAAGAATAAAATGAATGTGTGCGATTAATTCAACGCTTATGAGGGAGTATGATTTTTTATACCTGTTCTCCAGAAAATGTTGAAGTAAAAATGGATCGGGAGTTCTGAGGCATGCCAACTCACGTTCATGTCGGCAAAGACATTTCTAGTGCACATGACGTCCAACAAATACGAAGCCATGTAGAAGGATGGTGTCTCTCCTTCTTTTGGCGTCTGAGCCTGTTGTATGCAGATTCTCAACTGCTTTGAAATGATGCCCCCCCAGTTGAAATCTCTCCCGGAAATGGCCACTGTGTAAGCTAGAGGCATCCATGCCTCTGAAAACCTGGAACAGTCTTTCTCCCCATACAATCGAAAGATTAGGGCCATTAGATAGATATACGACTCCCTTAAGTTGGCCGTCTGCTACTAGCCGGAGGTCCGATTGGTGTATTCTTTATCTTCTCTCCACCATGAAGCCATCACCCGACCAGTGTCATGGTGCTCATAGAAGCTTACAACGAAATCGATGCTTAGTCGCTCCTCCAGGTCTCCGATCTTGTAATAAATCTGGACCTTTACTGGAAGGAAAACCCCAACACATTTGCCATTGACATCGTTAATCAAACATTTTTGTGTATCCATGTGGTCAATTAGCCACTCTAGGAGTTCTATGTAGGGGAACACTGGAGTTCTGCTTGCCACCATGTGCAAGTATGATCTTTGAATGTTCGAAAAAACTTCATCATCGAGCTTCCTCATATCGGGGTCGCTGTGCAGGATATATTCCAGGAATTATTCCCGACTGATCTTCTTGAAGAGTTCTCCCCAGTGTGGGAGTACTGCCTTGGTCCCCATGCTTGCTTCCATGTCTCCAAAGGCCGTAGGTTGAGTGAAAACCTTCTTGGTGGATGTCCTGATGACTGGTTTTGGCCTTAGGGCGAATTCTAATTGTTTTGCGGCCGCTGGGGAAGAACCTTCTCCCACCTCTGGTTCCTTTAGCTTCGACGCTCTTGGAGATTGCCTGGTGGTTGGTTTTCTTGGAGGCATCGTCCCTACAATCGAAACAAACCTTTAGGGTCAGTGTACATAGCGATATTGGATAAAAATGTATATACAAAGTGAAAACACATAAAATCGAGATTGGTACATACCTGTAACGCTTGCTAAACCTTGTAGTTTGATACTTACAGGATCTCAGAAGCTTCTGAATTGCTCGTTTCGCTCCTCTGGATGCTCTGAAACTCCTTTGCGTGCAAAATGGTCTTGTTTACAATGGCTCAAAAGAATTTAAATGGGGAAGAACTTACCATGTCGTATCAACCAATTAATTCGAGTGATGACTGAAATTCAAACAAATCTACCGCTGAATCTCTACAATTTAATTCATCGTGGGTTGACGACGGAGGCGTGGGGAGTGATGTGTTCTATCGGTAATTTCAAACAGCCTTTTGATTTGCACACAAAGCAACAACTAATGCGAGATTTGTTATTAATTAGTCCCTTAAATGCTCTGAATATAAACGTATCTAGAGCTAAAACGTCCCATCGTGTCGCTTTCCTAGTGGGCGGATCAAGGATATCCTTCTGGGTGTTTTTGTTGATATCCTTATGCAAAAAACCTCCGATGCCGACGTGGAAAAACTGGCTTGGGACATGTGGGAATGAAGACCGGTGACTTAACTCATGAGTATTAGTCAGAGTTGAGACTTTCTTCCAGTTGTGCGTTCTTAAACTAATCCTGGGATCACAGATGCCGAAAAGGTGTTGAGGATCGGAGATAAACCTATTGCATATTTTCCTTTGGGTTAGCATATTCAAAAAAATTGCGAATGCCGAAATGCTTCGGGAGTCGATGATCAGCGCAAACTCCTTGGCATGGTCGAAATGTTTGTCGTGATTCAGTTTTCTCCGATTCTGACAAGCGCGTCGGGTATCGGCTGTCGACGATATCGTTTCTTTTCCTTTTAAACGTTACTCCCTTTGCCTTTTACCTATGTCGAAGGGGATCAACTGTCGACGATCTCCGTATGTGATGCTTGTCGTGAAACAAAAACTTCCTTTCGTCGATACCGGTGAAGATCGGTGCTCGACGACTGAGGTTTTCCGAGTGATTCCTTTTCACCCTTTAATTTCTTCCAATGCCAAATTTTTTGAGTGCATCGGGTGAATTTTTTTTGCTATTGATTCCTGATTTAAGAGTTAAGTATTTTTAATTCACGGGGTTTTATAGAGTTACACAAACCTGAAATTCTCATGGGAGTCAAAAGAACAAGCAAAGACAAAACATTTCTCAAAAGGAGATCGAATTTAGACAGTGCAAAGATTAACTAGTACCCCAAAAAATGAAAAATTGACATAGGGATTTTAGGGTGTGTTGAGTGCTCAACAAATGGAGACTTACTGGGCGAAAGCAGAAAATCTGTTCCTTCCTCGGGCTCAGCTGATGCAAAAGATGATTAAGAACTTAACTGGTCTTCATCAGAGCTTATTTTACCCTTGCATTCAGAATTTCCTTGGTTGATGCATCTGAGCCTGCCTGTGGGGTTTTTTAACCTTAGTTCCACCTTATTTTTTTGTAACCTTTACTCATGCCCCCTTTTGACAAGAGTTCAGTAAGCGTTCACTAGTGCTAGTCTTTTTTGTTACCTTCATTCATTTTCTATGGCGTTGCTCCACTGCCTGCGAGTGTCCATAACCCCAGCGGAGTCACCCCGACGTCACAGAACTTTCTCCACTGCCAGCGAGCGTCCATGGCCACGACAGAGATATCTACATACCCTCTCCTACTATGCACTCCTTTGATATAGTTGACTTTTACTTCGACATAATGCCCTGAGTGAGCAAGAGAGGAGGACGTTTATTATTTGCAAGATGAGATGGTTAAGGTGAAACTTACTAGCTCTATCTTTGAGGTGCATGTAGTCCCTTCCAGCTTACCATCTTTTCTTTAAGGTTTTTACCAAACCACTAAGCAGACACTTTCGCACGTCTCCAAAGTCATTCATCTGCGCAGGTTGGATAAAGAATTTCTTGAAACAACTTTAGGCCCCTCAACGCTTCTTGTGTTTGTATGTGAGCGACGATTTAGGAAGAGAGTTCGCTATGTCACATGATTTGAGGTCAACCATTGTATTGCTAAACAAAATATTTCAAAAGCACAATCACAAAAGATAAAAAAAAAGAAAGTGTAAAATGCAAAACGACGTATCTGGAACAACACAGGATAGTTATTTATTTATTTATTTTAATTTAATGAAAGTATTGTTTTAGGGCTTGGCCATTCACTAGGAGAGCATCAGGTCCCCCCTTTAGATTCTGTAGTTGATATGTGCTCGACCCAATCTTCTCGGCCACCTGGAAAGGTTCGAGCCATAGATTATGAAACTTAGAATGTTTGCCTTTAGGCTCATTTTCTTTGTCCCACTTCAGGACTAGGTCTCCTACTTCAAAATTATTCTCTTTAGCCTTATGCTTATCAAACCATCTTTTAACTATCTGCTGGTGGGATATGAATTTTGATTTATCTTTCTCCCTTTCTTCTTCTAACATGAGCAGGGTGTCAATTCTTTGTTGTAATATTGATGAGGGTTGCCCTCTGGACTCCTGAGCAAGTTGAAGCGATGGGAGGTATAGCCCGTTTGAGGGAATGGCTTCCTATTCGTCCACAAGAAAGTATGGAGAATTCCTTATAGCTTCCTTGGGTGTAACTCTATCTGCCCATAAGGAATTATGGAGTAGGTTATGCCAATTTCTCTGGTTGTGTGCAACTGTTTTCTTTAATATTCTTACCAGGTTTTTATTAGTTGATTCTGCCACTCTGTTTCCATGTGGATAATAATTTGTAGAGTATCTAATTATGATTTCTTTGTCTAGTGAAAATCTGTTAATAAGGTGGAATAAAGGTAAGATGCATTATCAAAAACAAGAACGAAAGGGACATCGAACCTTGTGATTAGATGTTGTTCTATGAATTGGATTACCACCTTCTCATTTACATGAGTCAGGGGAATTGCCTCTGCGCATTTCGTGAAATAATCGGTGGCAATAAGTATGTACTTGTGTTGTTTTGAAGAGCTTGGTGTAATATCTCCTATGATATCTAACCCCCATTGCTCAAAAGGCCTAGAAACGACCAACGGTTGGAGTGGGACAACTGCTCTCTTCTCCCTCCCAGTGTTTATTTGACAAGTTTTACAGTTTCTAGCGTATGTGTGAGAGTCCTTGAACAAACTGGGGCAATAATAACCAACTCTCAGTATCTTATGAGCGGTGGTGTCTCCTGAAAAATGTCCACCGATAGGGCCATCATGAATCTCCTTTAGAACTTTATCTGTATCTTCACGTTCGAGGCATCTCAAAAGTACCCCATCATAATTAACCTGGAAGAGTACCGAATTTATGAGGTGATATTGTGCATATTTTAACTTGAGAGATCTCCTTTCCCTAGGGTCGAGGTTTTCTGGACAAGTCCCATGGTGTAGGAGATAAGTCAGTTTCTCATACCAAGACTCTTGTCCTAGGGAAATGTATGAAGCTTCACCACACCATAATGCCATTTCATTCTCCCATCTGAGGTCTTCATTTACTTGGTCTTGAGCCTCAGCTGCCAGTTTGCATAACCCTTGTCCTTCCAATTTAGTAGGTTTTATATCTAGATCAAATTCTTGGACTACTACCATCCAGTTCCCTCTTCTTTCCCCCATCTCTTGTTGAGTAAATAGGGACCAGACTGCAGGGTGAGGCATGATTACTTTGATGTGGTTCTTGAGGATGTAAGATCTGAAATGTTTTATTGCCTTATAAACTGCATAAGCCTGTTTATCTATAGCAGGATAATTAAGTTCAACACCTTGGAGGTTAGTGCTCATGAACGATACCGAGGCTTTGGTTTTGTCATCATCCATATGAGTTAATACTGCGGCTAACGATTGGTCGGAGGCGAAAGTATAGAGGAAGAACTCTTTGTTGAAATCGAGACTTCGTAGCACTGGGGCTTGAGACATTGCAGTTTTGATATTGTTGAAAGATTTATTTTGTTCATCATCCCATTTAAAAGCAACATCCTTATGAATCATTTTTTGTAAGGGTTTGATAGTTTCCGCGAAATCAAGGGTGAATTTCCTCACAAAGTTGATTTTCCCGAAGAACAATTGCATATCTTTTTTGTTGTGAGGTAATGGAAGATGACCTATAGATTTAATTCTTTCTGGATCTATGTGAATGCTTGCTTGAGATATAATGTGGCTTAACAACTTACCTTCTTCAAAACCAAAAATAGTTTTCTTAGGGTTTAAGGATATGCCGTACTTCCTACACCTTTCGAAAATCTAGGTTAAATTTTGGATGTGATCTTCTCTGTTCTTTGAGTACACAATTACATCGTCCAGGTAAACTACTACACACTTGTTGACAAGTCCCCGAAATTCCACATCCATAGCCCTTTGGAAGGTTTCTCCTGCATTGATTAACCCAAAATGCATGCGTTTGTAAGCAAAATTTCCCCACTTGATTCGAAAAGTAGTTTTCAAGTGGTCTTCTTCTGAAACTAGACACTGGTTGTACCCTGAGAAATCGTCTAGTAAGGAGAAAATTTCAGAGCCATACATGGTCTGCAGGAGTTGTTCCATTGGTGGGACTATGTAGTCCTTTTCTGAGGCTCTGTTGAGGTTCCTAAAATCTACACATAAGCGAATCTCCCTAGACTTTTTCCTTACAAGAACCAGATTTTCTACCCATGCAGAGTGTCTAACCTGGAAGAAAATTTTGCAATCTAACAGTTTCTTTAACTCCTGACACATGAGAGGCTCCAGGGATGGGTGGTACTTTCAGAGCTTCTTTTGGAAGGGTTTCACTTCAGGTTTTAACGGAATAGTGTGTTGAATGGTATGGGTATCATAAGTTTCCAGATCTCAATAGGACCACGCAAAGACATCTTGATATTGCCTGAAGAGTTTGAGATAGGCCTTCCTTTCTTATTTAGATATGGTCTTGCCTAGGTTTACATTTTTTGGGTTTTTCGGGGTTCCAAGGTTTATAGTTTCATGCATGGGACATGAACTACCAGTCTTCGCATTTGTTTACCCTTTAAATCTTTCTTTTAAGTCAAAAAGGTTTTCTAAATTAGCTATTCCTTTCAGTATTGTGTGAGACTTTGATTGTCGATCGACTGATTTGTATGAGGGTTGGTATCCATTGATTGTTCCTAGAATACTTCATCGTCGATAGCCAAGTCTTTAAAATTTTCTTGATTGGTCAGAAAGTTTATAATTTGTTCGTCTCCTTCAAAAAAATTCCAATTAGAAATATTGTTAGGAACCAAGGGTTTATATAGCAGTTCTACAGTGAACTGAGAAGCTTCATAATCCTCTAGAGGTGATAGCTTTGAGGTAGTGGTGGCCAGAGATTCAACAAGAGTGTTTTTCGCTCTGGGAATCGCTGTAATGTTGAAAGATTCAAAGTGTTCTATTAGCCTGTGCACTTCTTGTTGGTAATTCTTCAGGTGTGGAGAATTACAATGTATAGTATTCCTTATCTATCTGACAATGATTTCAGAATCTCCAAAAACCTTCAATTCTTTGACGCTTAAGTCTATGGCTTTCTTTAGCCCCTTAGTAGAGCTTCATACTCGACAGTGTTGTTTGTGCATTCGAATTCTAGTCTACAAGACAAGAAATGTCGTTTTCCCTTCAGATTAATGAGGATACACCCTGCTCCTGACCCTTCTTGTGATTTAGATCCATAAAAATAGAGGGTCCAAACTTGTGGGAGACATGTATCAACTTCCCCTTTCCTATTAATTTCCTCTTTTCCTCTTGTTAGTTCTGTGATTTCCAATGCAAGTTCTTGGCAGAAGAAGGTTTCCTCTGCCACCGTCGACAATTCCTCTCGAAAAATAATTTCGGAGTTTTGAGTAAGAGGGACGTCAGATGAGAGAGGGGAAAAGTTCCCGAAGTAGGAATCACAAGAACAATTGCCTAACACAGGAAAATATGCCGATGAGGGTTCGTTTAGGGTTTCTAGGTCAGTAACAATATGTTTTAGATATATTTCCCTATCAATTCTGATCATATTTTTGTGTCCCTTTAATGGTAGCCAAAGGTGCGCCTAGTCTATGCTAAAGTATCCATTTAACTTTTCAGATCAATCTCGACTTAACAACAATCTGTAAGCTTCTGGGATATCTACTACAATGATGTCAATCACTTGCACAAATTTAGGATGTGTCACTATTATGATCATTACATCTTTAAGTTCTCCCATAAACTTCACCTAGGTTATGTCTAGTTGTATTACATGTTTATCTCTTTTGAGAGGAACAACATTTAATTTCTTGCAAATAGACAGTGGCATAACATTAGAGGATGCTCTTGAATTGACCAAACAATTATGGAGGTTTATGTTGAAGACTTCGAATATTAAAAGGAAAGGTGGGACAAAAGTTTTTCCCTTCTTATCTTCAGAGCAAGCGTTCACAGTTGGTTTATTCCTTGGGTCTGTGGGAGTCAGACTCCCCTCTTGATTAGTTCTTGTCGTAGGATTCTCTACTGATTTCAAAGCTTGTAACAAAAAGTCTTTCTGCTGAGGGATTCTACACATGTCCATAACTGATATATTAGCCTTCAATTTCTTCAAATATTCAACTATGTTTTAATACAGCTTGGGCGATTCTCGTGTATGGATGTTTATAGGGTTTCTTCAGGGAGCAAAAGGTGATTTTGGGAGATCAGGATCTAGTTTCCCTCCTGAAGTATGGGTCGTAGTAAGGTCGTTTGAGACAGGTTGACCCCTACTTTGTGTTTTCATAGCCAAGACTTCTGCAGGTGGTTCTTGAACCTCAAACAGGCCATCGGGAGGCATAACTAGGTCGGGATCCCATATCAACATGGCGGTTTCTTCTGGTGGAGCAATTTATTCTTGATTGAAACTATTCATACCATAGTTGCTTGATTTTTTGGTCAGGGAGACTTCATCTAGAAATCGATTGGCCATCAAATTCATGGCATGCACCCATTAAGGGAAGTCTCTTTCGGATTGGTTTTCTTGGTGATAAGTGCAGAAAGAGTTGGATGCTACATTTCCCAAATAGATGTTTAGGTTGGCTGGGGGAGGTTCAATTGCTTTGAACATTAGATTTATTTTAAAGAAAGGCTTATAGGGCCTCTTGCCTTGGTTTCCCTCCCCTACACTTCTCTTCATGTATATGATTTTGTTTGATAGTTTTTTTACCATACGCTGTATTTCTTCTATTTCCCCGCTTCCCTTCCCAGAAGCTTGTTCTGTTTGTTTCCCTGGGGGTCTAGTAATAAATAGTCCTCTCCTGGGAGGAGGTTGAACTTCTTTCTTAACCAATGAGACCCGGCCTTCTTTACATCCTTTCATTTTGAACTCTATCGTTTTGGCTTCTTTAAAATTCTCAGCTAGGGTTAGTTTGACAACCCTCTTCAGAAACATGGAAATGGAAGTTGGGAGAGCATTAGCATATACTTCGATTTGCAACTCCTGAGTAGGTTTAGCTTCGGGCTGGAATTTGTTTAAGATGGTAGTTAATATTTGATTAAAGTATTTGACCCTTTCCTTCAAACTCATGGTGGCGGTGAACAACTCAACCATCAAAGATCCCGTAGTAGTTTCTTCTGCAAATTTATCTAGAAAGTCCTTTTGAAACTTCGTCCAACTAGTTATGGATCCTATAGGTAAGTTAAAATACCACATGGAGGTTGAATTATTGAATGTGTAAGGGAAAATATGGCAAACCACCTCTCCATGTTGGACATTCATAAGTCTGATAGCTAGTATGAATTTCTTGATATGGTCTTCGGGTAGTCCTGAGGTTTCAGGGTCAAATTTAGGAAGTAATTTCTCTGGATGTCGGGGAAGGTTATGTACTCGTCCAGGGATGGCCAGCGCATCTCAGGCCAAAAAAGGATGATTATTCCGAGGTGGGTTTCCCCTTTCTTCATCATGGTCATTATTATCCTCCATGTTCTTAGATCCTAAATTAAACCCTTCTTCCTCCGAAAATTTGTCAGGCTCAAAGAAGCTATTGGCCGGAGTTTCGGGGATTAGATTAAGAGGATGTTCAATTTCGGTGAGGGTGAAATATATTAGGTCTTCAACTATGTGTACAAAAACCTGGTCGGGGGTGTCGACCACTGGTCTGCTTATTTTTTGTCTTCGAGGAAGTAATGGAGCTAAGGGCATCGCATCGATCTGTCGGGCATATGCTCTTGTGATTCTTCTGAATTGATTCAATTCCTCGTGAGGAAGAGCGTAGGTATATCAGGGAACATGCATTCTTCCTCGTGCTAGGGTGAGTTACTCGTTTAAGGAGTAATCAATGTGTGTGGGTTGTCTTGGGAATGACTAGCCATGCATGTGGGATGTTTTGAATCTACAGGCTGTCTGGAATATTATGTGAAATATATATTCAACCATTCATTCTCAGGCCCTCCTTCTAGCTCCAATTCTGTTGATGGGTCCTAAATCCCTTTAACTCAACACCAGGAACCAAACCCGCCACTAAGGCCCAATTAGACTTTGCAATGTTTAATTATGGAATGATTCTCCACATCTTGCGATCTGACCGAGATAATCGATGGGCTTTATGTTTTCTTGTGAAGGCTTTCTCCTTCAGTTTAGATGTTCTCTTTTTTGTATTTTCTCTTAGGTAGAATTGATATAAGATAAAGCCAGTATAAACCAACTAGGCGACAAAGTGGGAACAAACTAAACCACTGGAGAAGAGGCTGAGTTTGGGATAACCCTTTACTCTAGCATGCAGACAATGGTCGTCTACCACATGCCTAGTACTAATACGTTAACCGTGTGAATATTCCAATTACTGAATGAGATACCAATTATCAGAAGAAAACATGCATGTGATAAATGATGGAAAGTAAAATAATTCACTCAAATCTAATCATCAATCACATAATAACACAACGATTCATTTTCATCATTAAAGAAAGAACTGTAAAACATTGCATCAGATAACTTATCAATAAATTTAATAACTCTTACTTGTTACTGCATCCATTCATGAGACAAAATAGGAAATAATTCTTCTCCACATCCAATCATACATGCATTTGATGAAAACATAAACTTGTCTCTGGTCCAAAAGGACTTCTCAATTAAAGGCAGCTACGAAATAGTTCTTAACAAAACAAAAAATGAGAGTTTCTTGCAACAACCATCGACCCTTCGCTACTTGGTCGATGCCCTTATTTATAACATAAAATTCCCTAAAATTAACAACTAAAGTGGAGATAAGCAAAATCAAATTTTCCACATGGCGTTCTCTCCTATTAGTTGTTCTATGAGTCATCTCAAGATATCACTTAAGAGGGTGACTCTTCTCATACTCCGACCATTGGATGAACATATCCTCGCAGGTATTGGTGTATGGGAATCTATGCTTTTCCATCAGGGCCAAGTGAATCTCTTATCTCTACTGCATGTGCCCGATACTTGAATATACTGGCACTTAACTATTGTAGCACAACCCGAGATTTGATCAGGTGTTCCATAAACTGTTGCACATGACTTGGCACCATGTCTGTCACCTTTGTTATTTCTTCGGCCCATGATGAATCTTGCTCAATGTGCGATTTGACTATTTCACGCAAGTCGAGAAAGTCATCGAGCGTTCCAAACTCGGGGAGTCCGATATCCTTCATTGCCTTGTTGATTTTGACCCAGATCTTCTCGCACTTGGCCCATTTTTCTTGAATATCCCAATAAGGCTCCCGAGCCATTTTTTCCCAATACTCGACCGACTTCTTAATGCAGTCAATGCTACTTTCCCTTAACACCCGTATGTCATGCTCTTCCATGTATCAACCCTTTTGTACAACACTATTATACTTGATTCTTTACATGGCCTGTTGCGCTTTCTCGTACCACCTTTCCATATCTTTGCACATCGCAAGTGCCATGAGGGTGTCTTCCTGAAGCTCAGCTATCCTTGAAATGAATAGGTGTCATTCATATGTGAACTTGTTGTAGGCCTCCTTGAATTCTCTCCTTAGGTACATCACGACCTGTGTGGTGTCCTAATAGTACTTTTCAAAGTGGTGCAAATGTTCTAGTTCCTTCAGGGCAGTGACCAACTCCTCTTCATCTCTTTTAGCTCTGTCCAGAGTGGCATCTGTGATTGCCATCCCTGCGCTGATGAGTTTAGACGTCTTAGAATGCTGTGTGTTGATCATATGTTCCTCTGTAGTGATGAGGATGGAGCGATCTAAAGTGATCCTCCTCTTCTTGGTGGTCCTCTAGACGATAGCCTTCCTTTTCCAATCACAAGAAATGGCATGTATGTTGGCTACTTCATCCACAGGTTCAGGGATTTGCTGATCTCCCCAGGTGAGTGTATTCCCCAGACTTCTGATGGTATATACTTGTTCAAGATTGGGTTCTTGAACTTCCTCGTTGTGCTCCAAAGGCCCGAATTTTGTCGGTCACTCATCGGGGGTTTGAGTATCGATTGAAATAGAGGCATCGGGGATAGACTCAATACTTACTTGTTCATCATTCATTGAGACGCTGATTTCCTGCTGTGGGGATTCTTCCTTTGGCTCGTCCGACCCTGGCTCGTCCTTCGAAATTTCTGCTTAGTTTTCCGACATGTCAGGCAACTTAGTGTTTAGAACACTCTCGAATTCTTGTGCTTTCTATGGAACCTCTTGAATTTGAGCGTCGGGCACAGGAGAAGATATATTCTTTGGTCCCTTTTCTTCTTTGATATGCATAGGGGTCACATGAGATACTTCTAGGCTCTCATCATCATCATATATATTTATTAGCTCACTTAAGGGGTTTGATGCATCGATCCTCTACGATGCTTCAACGGTCCCTAGCTGAGCTTAAATGACTGTCGGCGATACCAACGACGATGTTGTGAATTCAGGGTCGTCTAACCCAGTAATTTCATCAATATCTATGAATTTAGGGCCGCTTGGTCCCGTCTGGATTTCATCCGGGTTGTCGACAGGGAACCTCGCCATGTTTATAATGTCCGGGTCATCTTGCAATTGATCAATTATTCACTGGGCATGTTCTAACATGAGTAACCCCCTCTCCCACGCGTCCTGAGCCTCGGGAGAACTTCTATCTTGCACCGAGGTTAACTGAGGAATCTCTACTGCTTCGGCTATTACTTGGGGGGGATTCTGCTACTTGGGCCGTTGTCATTTCTTCCCTGGCCCTGAGGGCCCCTTGAGCCGATTGTTCTAGGATTTTTGCCTGTTCATCCAGGCTCATGGATTTGAACCTGGTCATCTTAGGGTCGACCATACTTGGAATGACTTTATCCTAATATTGAGCATTTTTCGTGAAGACCTTGTCTTCAAACGTGTCGTGGGCATATGGCCAACAGGATGACACTTGAGATGCATGTTTCAAGAGTAGACCCTTTGGGTCATGTTTGCAGAAATGACTGGTCTAGAATTAGAACTCTAATTGACTCAGTCCTTCTTTCTTAGCTTGGGCGATGTCTTTTACCAGGTAGAAACCTATATGGAATCCATAAGGTATAAATGCCCACTTCTTGTCTTTCACCAGGGTAGCGTTGTAGCCTTGTAGGATAGTTTGGTAGCATATCTCCCCTACTATTAGTCGATCAGGAACATGCACAGGTAAAAGGTGTGGTGCTTCGGTGGATCCAAAAACCCTGATGTAGGTATCGCGATCATCCAGATACCAGTGGCCAACCTTTGATATCATCTTTTTGGCCGCAATCGATAGTCTTAGACATTCTCTGTTGAAAAGAATAAAATGAATGCGTGCGATGAATTCATTGCAGATGAGGAAGTAAGATTTTTTGTACATGTTCTCCCATAAAATGCTGAAGTAAACGTGGACTGGGAGTTCTGAGGCATGCCAGCTCAATTTCATGCCGACAAAGACATTTCTAGCGCACATGACGTCCAACAAATACGAAGCCATGTAGAAGGATGGAGTCTCTCCGTTCGGTGTCTGAGCCTGTTGTATACAGATGTTCAAGTTCTTTGTAATGATTCCCCCCCTATTGAAAGCTCTCTCAAAAATGGCCACTGTGTAATCTAGAGGCATCCATGTCTCTGAAAACCTAGAACAATATTTCTCCTAATACAACCGACAGATAAGGACCATTAGATAGATATACGACTCCCTTAAGTTGGCCGTCTGGTACCAGCCGAAGGTTCGATTGGTGTGTTTTTTATATTCTCTCCACCATGAAGCCATCACCCAACCAGTGTCGTGACGCTCGTAGAAGCTTACAACGAAATTGGTTTTCAGTGGCTCCTCCGGGTCTCTGAGCTTTTAATAACTCTGCACCTCTACCATAAGGAAAACCTCGACACACTCACCATTGACATCATTAATCAAACATTTTAGTGTATCCATGTGGTCGATGAGCCACTTTAAGAGTTCTATGCAGGGGAACACTGGATTTCTGCTTGCCATCATGTGCAAGTATGATATTCGAATGTTCGAAAAAACTTCATCATCAAGCTTCCTCATATCGGGGTCACTGTGCGGGATATATTCTGGGAATTCTTCCCCGCTGATCTTCTTGAAGAGTTTTCCCCAGTGTGGGAGTACCGCCTTGGTCCCCGTGCTTTCTTCCGTGTCTCCAAAGGCCGAAGGTTGAGTGAAAACCTTCTTGGTGGATGTCTTGATGACTGGTTCCGGCCTTGGGGAAAATTCTAATTGTTTTGTGGCCGCTGGGGAAGAACCTTCTCCCACCTCTAGTTCCTTTAGCTTCTACACTCTAGGAGATCGCCTGGTGGTTGGTTTTCTTGGAGGCATTGTCCCTGTAATCGAAAAAAAAAATTAGGGCCAGTGTACAGAGCAACATTGGATAAAAATGTATATAAGAAGTGAAAACACAGAAAATCCAGACTAGTACATACTTGTAACGCTTGCTAAACCTTGTAGTTTGATACTTACGGGATCTCAGAATCTTTTGAATTGCTCGTTTCGCTCCTCTGGATGTTCTGAAACTCCTTTGTGTGCAAAATGGTCTCGTTTACAATGGCTCAAGAGAATTTAAATGGGGAAGAACTTAATGTGTCATATCAACCAATTAATTCGGGTGATGAGTGAAATTCAAACAAATCTACCGCCGGATCTCTACAATTTAATTCATCATGGGTTGACGGCGGAGGCGTGGGGGGTGATGTGTTCTATCGGTAATTTCAGAAATCCTTTTGATTCACACACGAAGCAACAACTCATGCGATATTTGTTATTAATTAGTCCCTTAAATGCTCTGAATCTAAACGTATCTGGTGCTAAAACGTCCCATTGTGTCGCTTTCCTAAAGGGTGGATCTGTTAAAATATTGTGTAACTGTAAAGAATATTCTTATCCCCTTTTGTGGATAAAGATAAAATATATTTATTATTGATTATATCAATCCCCTTTTGTGGATTGATCATGTCGGGAATTGTAATTGACCAAATCCCCTTTTGCAGATTGGTCAAACCCTAATTGTAATAGGCTAAATGAAAAGACGACCCTAGAATATATTAAAGTGGTTATAACAAACCATAATGAGAAGTCAACCCAACCATAATATATTAAAGTGGTTATAACCACCCAGAATGAGAAGTCAGCCCTGCTAGTGAAAAGACGCTTCTGTTCACACCTGCCAGATTGTATAAATAAGAGAGTCCAGTACCTCCTTTAGACACACACACACTCACTTGTTCATCAGAGCACAAGTTTGGAGCTGCAGTTGGAGAAGAAGGAAGAGAGAGAGAGGCACATCTCTAGAAGATGAATTTTTATATTGCTTGGTTCATTTTCTTGGCATTGTATTAGCTATCTATATTAAGGAAGTTTTGCTGGGTTTTCTTCCCCTTGAGGGTTTCCCAGGATAAATGCTTGTGTACTCTTGTGATTGTGTTTCTCTCAGTGATCCTATCTCTTCTATTGTTATCTAGTAAATTGAAAGTAACCTAATAATAGCAGAAACTTTAACAGTATCGGGGATCGACAATGTGTTATAGGTGTTTTCGTTGATATCCTTCTGCAAAAAACCTCTGGCGCCAATCGATTTCATCATACGGTGCTGATGTGGAGAATGGATTGAGACACGTGGAAATGAAGACCGGTGAATTAACTCACGAGTATTAGTTAGAGTCGTGACTTTCTTCCAGTTGTGCGTTCTTAAACTAATCCTGGGATCATCGATGCCGAAAATGTGTCAGGGATCAGCGATCGGGGATAAACCTATCGTGTATTTTACTTTGGGTTAGCATATTTGAAAAAATTGCCAATGCCGAAACACTTTGGGAGTCGATGATTGGGGAAAAATCCTTAGCGTGGTCACAATGTTTGTCGTGATTCAGTTTTCTCCGATTCCGACAAGTGCGCCAGGTATCGGCTGTCGACGATATCATTTCTTTTCCTTTTAAACGTTACTGTCTTCACCATTTACCGATGCCGAAGGGGATCGACTGTCAGCAATATCGGTATGTGATACTTGTCGTGAAACAAAAACTTCCTTTCGTCGATACCAGTGAAGATCGATGCTCGACGACTGAGGTTTTCTGAGTGATTCCTTTTCACCCTTTAATTTCTTTCGATGTCGATTTTTTTGAGCGCGTCGGGTGAAGTGTTTTTGCTGTTGATTCCTTATTTAAGCGTTAAGTATTTTTAATTCACGAGGTTTTATAGAGTTACACAAACCTGAAAATATCATGGGAATCAAAAGAACAAGCAAACACAAAACATTTCTCAAAAGGAGATCGAATTTAGATAGTGCAAAGATTAAGTGGTACACAAAAAAACAAAAAATTGACATAGGCTTTTTAGGGTGTGTTGAGTGCTCAATAGAGCCTAGACATGTTCACCTTGTAGCTGGAAATAATGTGATGAGATACCTTAAGGGTACATTGGATTATGGTCTCTATTATACTGGAGATCATGACTTCAGACTGTATGGTTATACTGATTCAGATTGGGCTGGAAGTGCTTCTAATAGAAAGAGCACTTCAGGATGTTGTTTAAGTCTGGGGATAGCCATGACTTCATGGCAAAGCAGAAAGCAATCTCGTATTTATCTCATCACGATAGAAGAAAAATACATTGTAGCATGTTCTGCTAGTTGTGAAGCCATATGGCTTAAGAAGTTGTTGACATGTTTGTTCGATCTGGAGATGGAATCCACTGTGATTCCATGTGATAACTAGAGTTGTATAAATATGACGGAGAACCCAGTGTTCCATGATAATTCGAAGCACATAGATATCTAGTATCACTACATTCGTGATATGGAGCAGAGGGGAGATGTAAAGCTCAAATATGTTGGCACAGATGAGGATGTTGTAGATCTGTTGACCAAGCCTCTGTCTCATGTGAAGTTTGAGTACTTCTGAGACAAGCTTGGTGTTGTTCAAAAGGACCTCCCTTTGAAAGAGGAGTGATGTTGATGATACTATGGTATCCTAACCAACAATAGGTATCTCTGTTAGGATTTTATATCCTAGGGGATTGATCATCCCTAGATAGATCCCAAAGGTCCGGTAAGGATAATCTGTTAGAGTACCTATGCATGTATATGTCAGTTGTGGTCGGTAGTGGTAGCTCTGTTAGGATTTTATATCCTAGGCGATATTTTGATTCCTAGGCAGATATCAAAGGTACGATAAGGATGGTCTGTTAGAGTACCACATGCTAGCTTATTAGGATTTTATATCCTAGGGAATCTTATGATTCCTAGGTAGATCCTGAAGGTCTAGTAAGGATGGTCTGTTAGAGTAACACAAAATGTTGTTGTTGCACCTGCCTCATTATGTTGCTAGATGTTGATGATTTTGTTGTATCATCCTCATGCTAATGATGTTGTTGTCTCAACCTCGTGCTGATTATGTTGTTGTCTCAATCTTGTGTTGATGATGTTTTTGTTTCAGCCTCATGCTGATGATGCTGTGTATTCAACCTCGTGCTGTTGATGATGTTGTACCGACCTCGTTTTGTTGATGATGTTGTACCAACCTCACACTGTTGATGATGATGTACCAACCTCGTGTTGGTGAGATTGTTGTTCTAGCTTCATGCTATTGATGTTGATGTTTCAACTTCATGATGATGATGCCACTCCAGCTCCATGCTGTTAATAATGATGATATTGATGGTGAGAAAAACTTCCGATGAATTATAGATGTACCAGTCAGTGTTCCAAATGTTGATGATGATGCTTCCCTCTCTCTCTCCTGATGATGTTGTATTGGGTTATGTCAGTAGAATACCCTTCTCGTTAAGGGGGAGTGTTGAAATATTGTAACTTCGAAGAATATTCTAATTATATTTGAGATATTATCTTATAGATCAAATCCCCTTTTGTGGATTGATCATGTCGGGTCTTGTATAAGACCAAATCCCCTTTTTTGGATTGGTCAAACCATATTTATATGGTGGTATTTGTAAAGTCATCCCCTTAGGTTTATAAATTGGTTTTAACCACTCTTGGAAGAATTCAACCCTACTAAGTGAAGAGACATAACCCTATCACCTCCTCAACTAGTATTTATAAGTGAGGATGACACCTCACTTGTTCATTCACTCACTCACACTTCTAGTGCACATATTTTGAAGGAAGTTGCAGTTGTAGGAGAA
This sequence comes from Picea glauca, assembly GCA_000966675.3. NCBI lineage: Eukaryota > Viridiplantae > Streptophyta > Pinopsida > Pinales > Pinaceae > Picea > Picea glauca. Next base: position 103,028 of record JZKD02S1796189.1, read on the forward strand.
AGGAGAAGAGAGGCACATGCTCAATCCTAGTTTATTCTTGGTGATTTGGTCTTATTCTTGGCATTGTATTGACAATCTAATATTGAGGAAGTTTTTGCTTGGTTTTCTCCCCCATGAGGGTTTCCCAGGATAAATTGTTGTGTACGTTGTGATTGTGTTTCTTTCAGTGATCCTCTTTATGTTTTTGTTTTGGAAAGGCATTGAATGCTCTAGTAAATTGAAAATAACCTAATAACAACATTAAAACTTAATATTTAGTAGCCATGTGCTACTAGGTGTGGTTGTGTACCACTGGGTAGTAGTTGTGTACTACTATGGATAGACACAATTGTGTTCTATTGAATGACCTTGTTCTGATTTCCATGGATAGTATCACCAATGTTGGAGATGATTACCAACTAGATGGATAGTCAATATGCTAGTGGACATAAATTCTCCTTCTGGAAAATGGTCCAGGACAGTCATTCTTCTAGGAGGTATGTCTGGATTAGAAGAATAGCCCTTGTATCCCATGGTGTGGCTTCCAACATCTATTGGAACAATGATTCCTCTAGGACATATGCTCGAATTAGAATAATGGTTATTGTATCACTCTGTGGAGTGAGTGACTTATTCAACATCATTCCCGATTACCTAGATGGAGTATGGCTTCGAGAGATGATGCAGTTGATTCTATCAAATGAAATTGATAGTGATGATGATTTGATCATGAGATAGCCTGTGTGGCTATGATGATGATACCGGTTGAATGGTATGTTTGTTATCAATACCATTGCCTTTAATACTGTTAAAGTTTCTACTATTATTAGGTTACTTTCAATTTACTAGATAACAATAGCATAGATAGGATCACTGAGAGAAACACAATCACAAGAGTACACAAGAATTTATCCTGGGAAACCCTCAAGGGGAAGAAAACTCAACAAAACTTCCTTAATATAGATAGCCAATACAATGCCAAGACAATGAACCAAGCAATACAAAAATTCCTGTCCCAGAGATGTGCCTCTCTCTCTCTTCCTTCTTCCGATAGCTGGTAACTACAACTTCCTTCAATACTTGCGCACTCGATGAGTGAACTGAGTGTGTGTCTAAATGAGGCACTAACCTCTCTTATTTATACAATTCTAGCACGTGTGGAAGTGTCTCTTCACTGGCAGGGCCGACTTCTTCTTCTGGGTGGTTATAACCACGTTTAATATATTCTGGGGCCGACTTCTTATTTAGCCTATTACAATTAGGGTTTGACCAATCTGCAAAAGGGGATTTAGTCATTTACAATACCCGACATGATCAATCCACAAAAGGGGATTTATCTAATCAATAACAAATATTAAAGGGGATAAGAATATTCTTTGTAATTACACAATATTTTAACACTCCTTCTTAACAAGAAGGATATTCTTTATCTTTTGACAAGTCACTGGATGTCGACATCAACTAGGTAGCAACATCCACTGGATAACATCATCAACTGGGCAACATCATCAACTAGATAACATCGTCAACTGGGAAACATCATCAACTGAATAACATCATCAACTAGACAACATGATCAATTGGGTGACATCATCAACTGGATAACAAGAGGCATCAATATAATCCACTTGGTCATCTGGTATCATGATCACTGACTGGCATATCTATAAATCATCAGAAGTTTTGTTCTCTTTATCTTCATGCAGAAGATACTCTTTCTTTCTTTTGTCTTCACGCAGAAGATACTTCTTTCTTATATTCACACAGAAGATATCTTATCTTCACACAGAGGATCTCTTATCTTCACACAGAAAATGTCTTATCTTCCCACAGAAGATGTCTTATCTTCACACAGAAGATATTCTATGAGTTTTTCCTTTCCTTTTATGTTCTCCCTTCTCTTGTAGTCATCTATCTCACCCATCCACTGGGGAGGACTACTACCATATCTTCACTCCTAATCATCCCACATGAACTAGAGAAGCTAAGATGCTAGCCCGGGCAAGACTAGACTCCCTTTCCATGATCCACACAGGATCACGACACAAACCTCAAGAGCCAACTAACCATTCCACATGGTCAAGGTTTGTGGTCCAGGCTACTCCATCCTTGGCCAGAGGAGAGTATCTTCCCGTTGCCCCTTGGAGAAACATCCACACTCCTCTCTATGAGGGTGGTCACACCCCTCTCTACGAGGGTATTCTAGCATGTCCTTAGTGTATCCAAAACTCAACACTTGAACAGAGGCCAACCTTGGCAAATTTCTCATTCCCTTTCTCTACGAAGGTCTCTTCTCTTTCTCCTACTCTACGAAGGTCTCTTCCTTTTCCTTATCTATGAATGTATACCTGTGGGATTGCTCATTCCTTCTCTACAAAGGTCTCTTCCTTCTCTATGAGGGTCTAGCTATGGGATCCAAAAAATCTCTTGTGGTCCAAAATATTTCCATGGTATAATACCATGCTACCCATCTGTTGGGCACCATCCATCTACTGGATAGATTTAATCTTGATCAAAATATCTGGGCACCATCCATCTTCTTTTATAACTGCATCAAATCACGATCCTTCATTTCGAACTCGGAGACATGGCTCTCTCTTGTACTAGGCTAATAGATTCTAATCATCATCCTTGAACTTTTCTTATGTAATATCCTGGGTGCTTTATCGAGTTCAAATATTTCTTTCTTTATGTCTTCATACTGGATCAACTTGCTCCCTCTGCATCTATAAGAATGGTACTGGAGCAACCTGTAGTTACCTGCATCTCATCCACCATATCTGAGTATCCATCCTTTTCTTCATCTTGAATATTTCTGATCTGCATCTTTAGGATCCTGCTCTTATATAAGTACTAGATATTGTCTGGTCTTTACTGACTGCCACCATATCATACGTCCTTCTCATGTTGTCTAACTTCTGCAAGTCACGACACAAGTTCTTTCTTCTGAGACTTGTAAACTTACTTACAATATGCTTTCTTTGTCACTCTCATGAGTGATCATACATGAAATAAATGTTTTATCTCTTTCTTCATCCTCTTCTTTGATACTTCCTTCATAAGTCTGCATAGACACTGAAATAAAACAAGGTTAATTAACATTCTCACAAAAAACTAACTTGTAATGAGAAGGTATTAAATTAAAAAAGATACTAAAAATAAACATGAATACTTATCTTTAGTTTTTGTGTGGGGAGGCTCTTTGGACTCCACCATTTGCTTTCTTTCTTTAGATCAACTATCTTCAACTTAAAGTAACATAATCCTTAATTTCTGCTAGATATTTCTTTGAGGGAGGAGATTCTTCTTCTTCTGCCACATGTGCTTGATACTTTCTTTTTCCTTTTCCTTGAGGACAGTCATAGGAAAAGTGTCCCAACTTTTGACAGTTGTAGCAT
>JZKD02S1796189.1:106454-121876 GCA_000966675.3 Picea glauca
CTTCTGCCACATGTGCTTGATACTTTCTTTTTCCTTTTCCTTGAGGACAGTCATAGGAAAAGTGTCCCAACTTTTGACAGTTGTAGCATCTGATCTTTGAAACATATTTCTTCTTGTTTGGAACTCTTACGGAGTTAGCTTCTTTATTGTTCTTCCTAAAGGAACTTCTTTTGTTATTTTGAGCTGTAAGAGCTTCCTCTTCATCGACAATTAATATCTTCTATTGGTCTGCAAGTATAGATTCTTCGTGTGTGCAATCTGCCCATAACTTATCAAACTTGGGTAACTTGCTTCTTGCACACACTCCTTGTACCAAAGGAATCCAAAATGTTGGAAACCCATTTAGGGTTGTGGTTACAAGCTCCTTGTCACTAATGACATCTCCAATAGCTGCAAGCTGATCTATGATCTGAGAAACTCTCATAAGGTAGGATGTGATAGATTCTGAGTTTTCCATCTTCATATTACTAAGCTGATTTCTTAAGGTGAGATTCCGATTGATGTATTTTATTTCATATAACCTGCTGAGTGCTTCATACATCTGTCTTGCTGTCCGTAGTTTGGATATATGAGGGATCAAGTGATCCTTCACTGAATCTAACACAATTCTCTTTGCTTTCTTTTCATTCTTCTTATGCTTGGTCTTTTGCTCTTCTTCATCTGGTTCTAGTACACCCACTGTAACATGTTCTAGGAGATCATTCTCGTCTAGAATCATATGCAACCTATGCTTCCAAGATCTAAAGTTTCTAGATCCTTCCAACCTGTCTTCTACCCTCATGCTGGTAGCCATTCTTTCTTGCAGTAGAAACCCTAGCCCTCCGGGTTGTAGAAATAATAAAAAAATGAAATTTCTTGGATCTGAAAACTGAACTCACCAAAAGATGCTCTGGACTGAGGCGAGTATGCTGGCACAATTAGATTTCTAAAAATCCAAATTTTACCCCTTCAAACTTGATCTGCGGATTTCTGGACTGGTGCTTTAGGTTTTCTGGTACTTCTGGTACTCTAGTACTTCTGGTACTTTTGGTACTCTGGTTTTTTGGTACTTCTGGTACTTTGTGATAACTAGGGTTTCACTTTCCGGGAGATCTAGCCATTGAAAATGTGCGTTGAAGATGCCAAAATGTTCCTTGAGGTAGGGTGCGCCTTTCTAGATGGATTTGGGGCTGAAAACCTTCTTCAATAAAAATCCCTAATTTTCATGTATGACAATAGTGACGTTTTTCTTTTTCCTGTGAAAGACGCTCTCTTCATCTTAGCTCTGAAACCATGTTAAAGTTTTTGCTATTATTAGGTTACTTTCAATTTACTAGATAACAATAGCATAGATAGGATCACTGAGAGAAACACAATCACAAGAGTACACAAGCATTTATCCTGGGAAACCCTCAAGGGGAAGAAAACCCAACAAAACTTCCTTAATATAGATAGCCAGTACAATGCCAAGACAATGAACCAAGCAATACAAAAATTCCTCTCCCAGAGATGCACCTCTCTCTCTCTTCCTTCTTCCGACAACTAATAACTGCAACTTCCTTCAATAATTGCGTACTAGATGAGTGAGCTGAGTGTGTGTCTAAATGAGGTGTTGGCCTCTCTTATTTATACAATTCTGGCACGTGTGGAAGTGTCTATTCACTGGCAGGGTCGACTTCTTCTTCTGGGTGGTTATAACCACCTTTAATATATTCTGGGGCCGACTTCTTATTTATTCTATTAAAATTAGGGTTTGACCAATCCGCAAAAGGGGATTTGGTCATTTACAATACCTGACATGATCAATCCACAAAAGGGGATTGATATAATCAATAATAAATATATTTTATCTTTATCCACAAAAGGGGATAAGAATATTCTTTGCAGTTAAACAATATTTTAACAAATACTTCCCTATCTAGGAGGGAGTGTTGATATTATGGTAGCTGCAGGAGGTATTAACCTCCACGTGTAACCTTTGACAAGACTAGAATATTCCAGGAAGCAAGAGAAACCCTAAAACGTTGGATAATAACTCTAGGAGACAAGTCAACTCAAGAGAATATTTAATATTGAGTTATTAGCCTCCAGAAAGAGAAGTTGGCCTAGTCAAGTGAGATAGAGTAGTATAAATAGAGGGCACTAGAGCTCATTTTTCATACTCACTCTCACAAATGCATAAAACAGTGGTGCACAAGTTTGGAGAGGAACTACAGCTGCAGCTGCAGCTGTTGCAACTGGCATTTCGATTTTGGGTTGTACTCTCTCTTGGTTATGGTTTCTACTTTCTGCTTGGTCTTTGGTTATTCTTCCTTGGTGTGCTAGCCTTGAAGAAAGGTGCACTACCTTGGTTGGCTATTGGATTGCTTCTAGAATTAATTTGTTTATTAAAGTTAAGGTGCTCAGGGGTGGATTTTGTGCCTATGGTTGGGTGACAATATTTCTATATTGTCTATGGTGAAACAAGCACACCTATTTTTCTAACAAAAATACCAAGTGGGACTATTCCATAATTATGGGCACATTACATTAATTATCCCCTAGGTACCCCATATTATCCTCCCTAGGTACATTCCATTCCATCTCTCTTTGCATGTTTCGTCTCTGAAACATGGGAAGAAGCCATATAATATAACTTGCTAAGCAATGTAGTAAATTAGTACCATGGAAAAGCATCCATTCATCCTAGTGAAATGTGGACATGAGGTCCAATTGTGGCCTTTAATCCTTGATCTTGATTATGATTTCTCCTTCAGATCCATGTCTTTGTTGTGTTAGTGTGATATCTCCATGCATTTCTTTTAGTCCTCCATGTGCCTCCATACTAGTTTCCTTTTTGGTTTCATGTTGATCTACAGTAAGTTTGCTAATGCTCATGTCCTTGCCTTGATGAATTTTATTTCTCTAGGTGGTGTGGGTGGTGATATACAACAACCTAAGTTATCAATTCTTCTTCCTTTGACTCTTTAACATGTGGTTCTTTTGAGTCACTTACCTCCTTAACTTCTTCTTCCTTTTATGCCCTTCTCGGGGATTTTCTTCATGTGCTTCTATAATATTTTCTTTTGATTCAACCTCAGACTCTTCATCTAACGTGTCAATAGGTACCGTGACTAGTTTCTCTGCAAGGAATTCTTCATGTGCACCTCTAGGCCCTTCTTATTAAATAAGATAAACATGTTGTAGTGTAATTTTATTTTTCTTGTGCCAAAGCTTCACAAACTTCTTTTGCACATTAATATTAATTGTACCAACTAATTCCATCCAAGGATATGCCAACATAATATCCACATCACCCATATATATACCATAAAAATATGAATGCAACACATATTTATCCATGAAAATCTTCAAATCGTTAAAATTTGAACATTTTCACCCTCACCCATGTGCTTTGAATATGTTTTGTTGGTACTTTCAATCTTTTAGCCAACTTAACCTTGATGAAATTATGTTAGCTACTAGGGTTTATAGAAATAATAACATTTTCCTGTTGGATACATCCATTAACATGTAATAGGAATTTTGTGCATGAAAACAAACCCTTGTTGTTCTTTTTTTCCTTCTTCCCTACATGAGACCACTCATCTAAAACCAATTTTTCATCTTCTTTATTTAAAAGTGCCTTCATATTGTCATGGTTAAGCAACTTCCACCATATAGAAAAATCATCTGTTAAATAAATAGAGAGACACATTTTCCAAAGCATTGTCCATGAGGACTTTGTCTCTTTTACATATTCTTAAATACTATGACTGTCATCTTTACTAGTAAAAAACATATTCCTTATGAAAACTAAAAAATATAACTAGGGTTTTAAAGAAAATCACTTACTTTTCAATGAAGCTCTTTTATGTAGTTAGGGTTTGAGGTGACTGCTGTAAAATGATCATAACTTCTGCGATACTTATCAAATTAGATATTATGACCACAATTATGAAATTCCATGGCCACTCTTGATATACTAGCATTGGTTTGATTGAAATCGGTGTAATCTATAAAATAATGTCAAATCTGTAAACCACACGACCATCGCCAAAGAAAAACCCTAAAAAGAGAGATTTTAAATCAACGATAATTCCACTTCTCCGACTCCGATTTGGATTATTGTTTTTTTGAAATCAGGTGTTTTTTAGAGAGGAAATTATATCTACATTTGGTTTATTTATATTTTGCACAAAATTGTTTAGAAATCGACTTTAATGCTTCCTTCCTACTTTTTCCTTCAAAAATCTGCAAAAGGAAAAAAAATCTCCCACTTTGTGTCGAATATAGGAGGGTTGATGAGGTCTCCTATTGGGTAGATCTATCCCTACGTCAAGGAGAGTTTCAAAGAGATCCCTCTCCAGGCCATGTAAAGTGGGTGAAGTGGTTAAGGGTCTATTAGCACTCTGTAAATTCTATCTGGCTGAATAGACAAATGACAGAGGTAACTGTTTCAACTAGCTTTAGAGCTAAGGCACTAGCCTACCCAACTCAGAGAGGGGTCTCTTGTGTCACTTTATATATCTATGGAAATTGACGGCTAGATTTGATTTGTTTGGGAGATTTTTAATAGAGTTGTCGGTGAAGAAGAGGGGAACACTATGGGCTATGGAGTCAAAATTCTGAAAGTGAACGAAGACGATGCATAGACTGATAGAACTCTCCAGAGGACAAAGGCTAAATAAGGCGATGAGTCTGAGTTATTTTTGAAATAAAAAGGTGTGTAGGAAGATAAAGAAGACAAATAACTGCATCAGAGAATTGCTGAAATGACTTCTGAATAAGTTAAGAAGACAATCACATAGTTTAAATTGATTAGACCAAGAGCGTCGCAGGACAAATTCTGGGCCTTTAAACTCTCCAATTTAAACAGAAGAAAACTTAAATGAAATGACAAGCTACAGGAAATACATACGATGAAAGGAAACAAGGCTCATATCACTACCTGTTAGAATCTTTTTGTAGAGACTTCAAAATCTTCTGCATTTGTATTCGATTCAGATTCAGAAAATTTACAAATAAAGTTTGATACAACCAAAAAGGTGCTCTTACACTTCTGCCAACCTTGGCCAATTCAAGCCTCTTAGTACTTATACAATTTGATAAAAAATAACTGAAACTGAAACGTTTAAGATTCCGTAACAGTTCTGGATGTCAGTTTCGGTATACGAAACGACTTACAATCATTAACAAGAAGAAACATTTCACCATCATGAATAATCTCTCTGACCGCCCGGCTGCTTCCGCTACACCTGGCCTGCTCTATACTTCTGTTAGGTCTGGTAAGATGGGTGACAACTGGAGATCATCTGTTGGTTCCAGGGACGTGGCATTTTGTCTTTCCCAACCGTACAAGTTCCTTCCATTGCACGTCAGAGGGGATTTCGTAGTCCATCATCTATTTAATCAAAATTTCCAGGTCGATGCACGTTGCGTAGCACATGATTAGCACACTGAATTTCACTGTTTTGAGTTTTTTCAGAATTTCAAAATCAGAAGCTAAGTGTTCTACCAAGCTAGGAACCTTCAGACTTTCTTCCATATCTTCAAACCTGGAATGGTCCATCCTGCATTGCATGAGAAGAGTGTGATCATATTCCTGCTTGTACAATGAGCCTTTACCATCCCAGAATGAGGGGAGACCTTTGGCAAACAATTGTTTGAAGGCGTCTTTAAACTCCTGTATGCTATGGTCCATTTGCACAGCTTTGTTTTGAACCGATCTGAGCAGGTTATGTTTGGCAATGATTCTCCTGGCTGAAATGATTAAAGCGGTCTTGTCTTTCACACCGATGGTCTGAACAATTAGGGTATCTTCCCTAGAGGGAGTATCTGGTTCAATCACGGATAAAACAATAGGATTGGCAACCATGGTGAAGAATACCTGATAAGTGGCGAGAAAACTAATCTAGTTCGGTCCTGAATTTTGAAATTTGGATGAAATCTTTGCACCAAATCTCCAAACGTTTGACTGCCTCGAATACTCATAGAATAATGCCTGGGGTACCTCCTTTTATAGGTGTCTATTTTCATTAGGGTGTGGAGAAAAGAGGTTTTAGATGAACCACCCTTAGCCCCGATGTTTCTCAGAGAATGCCGCGTGTCCATGATTTATACCAAGGAAGTTTTCCCTGGTCTGCCCCTTGTTAGCTAATTCTCGTGCTACTTCGATCGCCGAATTGCACCTCGACCGTTGATCCAGGTCGTTTCAAGATCTACGGTTAGTGTCTTGCCCGACGACTTTGACATTGGAGGTTGAAAAAGGTGGTTTTGGTTAGACAACCCTCCTTTCCGATATACTTCTAAGGGTGCCACACATCCTGCAAAAAACCGTGACGGTTTTCCCCTAGCCCACCCTCGACCACTTAATCTTTGTGCTAGTTGTATCTTTGATGCACGTCTCAGTCGTTGATCTGGGATACCTTTGAGATTGACGGTCGGCTGAGCTTTATTGTTCATATCTCTGCTAGTTCATCCAAACGTTGCTAGATATAGATGGGTCCTCTAAATTTATCATAGCTTTGCGGTGATTTAACCCGTCATAAAATTTCTGAAACTCGGACACCAGCTAGGAATTATATGGTGATAACAGGGTCAAGACTCAATGTCCACAGGGTTCATGAAATCCAAGGGGTTGTAGTGTCTCATTCATGGGTTCTTTTGTAGAGGGTGTGTGGTACCTTATTTTGCAATGCACTTTTTCCAGGCCCATCATTTTTCCATGCTTGGTTTCTTTCATAATTTAAGGACCATTTGAAGGTCACTGCCCTAGCGTGGTGTCCAGATAATGACAGTGTCACCCACAAATACCTAGCGAAAATGAGAAGGTTGGCTCGTGATGAGACCCCCTTTTCCTCATCCATGAAACTAAGATCCTTTACCCTGGCTTGGTGACTAGATGATGGTAATGTCATACCATTAGATATCCATGAAAATGATAGTCTAGATAGTGATGAGACCTCCTATCCTCCAACTAACCTTTTAAGCATTGATAATCATATTTCTTGTGGGTCCCCCTTTTCTCAAAGATAAGCGTTTCACTTCTTTCTTGGGTGATCCCTGAGCAAAGCATCTAGAAGGTTTATACATAGGATTTTATCTTTTACCCAACAACAATCCCTCTAGGCCTTCAACCCCTTCTTCCCATAGAATGAGGGATAAACCCTTCCTGGGTCAATACACCCTAAAATCCCAAGAGATAAGGAAATGGGGGGAAATAGTGATGGAAAGTGGTAAGTATGGTCGGGAACGGTACGATGGCTCTTCAAGGGAGTTCCTAGTAGCAAAACCATCCCCAAGGAAGACCAATTACTAGGGAAAAATGTCAACTACCAAGGTGTAGCATGGAAAAAGACATAATGTCCAAGCATATATCATGAAATCTAAAGAAGTCTAAGACACAACATACTCAAATGCCTCAAATATTGCAATGACACTCACCATAATACCTGACTTGTACCTCATGGAGAAAGGCCCATTGCCTCTTGGAATACAACTGGCATGGTGGATTCCATATGAAAATATACGACCTTTGTGGTGGTGAGAAGGATCTCCATCTGTACAAAAGGATACTGCTAGTCATGCAGTCTTGTTGAAATATTGTAACTGTAAAGAGTATTCTATTTATTTATTGAGTCATTATTAATTAGATCAATCCCCTTTTGTGGATTGATCATGTCGGGCATTGTAATTGACCAAATCCCCTTTTTGTGGATTGGTCAAACCCTAAATATAATATGCAAATTGAGAAGTTGGACCCCAGGATAATTAAAGTGGTTTTAACCACTAAGAAGACAAGTTGACCCTGCCTTGTGAAGAGACACCTTTCCAGCACCTGCCAGTTTGTATAAATAAAGGAAGCCAACACCTCATTTGATCACTCACTCATTCTCTCACTCAGTGCGCAAGTTTTGTAGCTACAGTTGGGAGAAGAAGGAAGAGAGAGGTGCATTGCTCAGTGGAGGATAATCTCTAGTGTTTGGTTTATTATCTTGGCATTGTATTGACTATCTATATTAAGGAAGTTTTTGCTGGGTTTTCTCCCCCATGAGGCTTTCCAAGGATAAATGTTGTGTATCTTGTGATTGTGTTTCTCTCAGTGATCCTACTTATGCTATTGTTATCTAGTAAATTGAAAAGAAACCTAATAATAGCTCAAAACTTAACATGGTTTCAGAGCTAAGTTGAAGAGAGCATATTTCATTGGATAAGGAAAAACGTCATTGTTGCCATACAAGAAAATTAGGGATTTTTATTGAAGAGGAATTTTAGCCTAAAAATCATCTAGAAAAGTCTGCCCTAGCCTAGGGAACTCTTTGGCTTCTTCAATGCACCTTTTCAGTGGTCAGATACTCTGAAAAGTCAAACCCTAGTTTTGACTGGTACCAAAAAACTAGAAGTACCAGAAAATCAAAAAACCAGAAGTACAAAAAAACTAGGAAACCAGAACCAGTACCAGAAATACCAGTGCAGATTTCCGCAGGTCAAGTTTCAAGGGGAAAAACTTGAATTTTTGTAAATCTAACAGCTCCAACAAACTCGCCTCAGCCCAACACATCTAGTCCCTAGATCAAAATTTCAAAACTTGAAAAGTTAGGGTTTCCTCATAAAACCCTAAGTTGTAGTTGCAGTTTCAGAATCAGTTGCAGTATCAATTGCAGTTGCAGTATTAATTGAAGTATCAACTGCAGTACCAGTTGTAGTCACCCTTGAAGTTTTAAAAGGGTTGGTAATTATTATCGTTGCTACCAAATGGTGCCACTACCCGCAAATACTATCAGAGGTATGTACTCACATATGTTTAAATAGTTAATCTTTAAAGGGAATTTGCAGGATAAGGGATCTCTTGCCATAGATCCTGAATGATCTTAGATCCAACACATTCATAGGAATAATGCAACCCAGGTTTGATTATTCTGATATGCATCTATTTTTTATGACATTATTTTGATCTAGGTTGCATGTTGAAGCTATGAGCATCATACTAACCTTTGGTCAAAATTAAAGTCAAGGTATTAGACTGATTAAAGTTGAGATCATAGAGTTTATTATCTATCCCAACTTTCTGTCAATATAACATATTGTCTTATCACATAAGATAGGTTGAAGAAATCACTCGTCATCTTGAGTGAAGGTGACTTGGAAGAAAAGAAACACACTCATTCAAGACTCTAGGTTCCAGGTTTGATTAATTAAGTTGATAAGATTCAAAGTTGCACATGACAATTTGATAACTACCCCATTACAAGTAAACACTATAGTTGAGGTAGCAGTCTTTGAAAAGTATTATACTTGGCAACATGTGAGTATTATTAAGATGAATGCTTATACCCCATAAGAGATGATGAAGTCCTTGTAGACTCAGAAGAAATCAAGAGTAAGCTTGATCTCAGAAAGAATCAGATGAAGACACAACTTCCAAGACTGGGAGACAGATGCCATGAGAAGACTAGATCGTAGCTCCAAAATATTCTAGGAGATATGAAATCTCCTAGGAAGGTTCCCTTGTTTTAGTGACAGGGAAGGAAGCCAGTCAGAAAGACCAGGATATGAATTTTTTCTGTGAGACTAGAAGAGAAGTTAGTATTGACTTCCAAGATTGATCTAAAAAATCAAGCATGTTGCAGATGTACAAAGCATTATGTGTGTCTAGAGGATTCTCCCAACAAGAGGGAGAAGACTATGACAAGACACTTACTCCAGTAATTGAAGAAATAGTCCTAGTATTCATGAAGACAACCAAAACAACCACGATTCATATATAGTATGAGATGCAGGGGGAGCAATCCCCATATTTAAAATTGAGTGGCGGTTGGTGTAGTACATTAGTTGGGTCATGGAGACATGACTACAATAAAAGATAGAGTTACCTCCATTAAAGAAGAAGAGTTACATTCAATATCATTTATTGAGCCACTCTTAGTTTCAGATGAAGTTGTTGCCATGATGGAGTAGAGGAGTTACTCTCTGATTTTAGTAGTCATAGTGAGAATGGAGCAACCATTCTCAGCTTCAGAGCAGCTTCAGGTACAGAGTCCCAGTTCTAGAAGGAACAATTGCAGAAAGAGGAGAGGACATACTCTGAGGAAGTAAGATAGATAGTGCTTTGCAGAAACCACATAGAGCTAGTACATGACTGTGCAGATTGAGTTGCATGTGAGAAAATGTACCAGGTTAGTAAAAAGTGATGTGAAAAATTTATTTGAAGTTGAATATATAAAGACTCTAGTCTGCAGGTTAAATAAATCTCTATACAGATTGAAGCAATCTCCTAGAGCTTGGTATGGAAGAATTAACAGTTTCCTGACGAGCTTGGGATTTACCAAGAGTAAAGTTGATTCTAACCTTTACTTCAAGGTTATGAATGATGGGCTAGTGATGTTGATACTATATGTAGATGATTTATTCTTGATAAGATGAAGAAAATATCATCACATATTGCAGAAGAAGCTTGCTACAAAGTTTGATGAAAGACCTAATGCATTATCTCTTAGGTCTTGAAGTTTGGCGGAACCTAGAGAAGATATTCCTCAACCAAGGGAAGTATGCAGTTGGAATAATGATAAAGTTTGACATGTTGGAATTTAAATCCATGTACACACCCATGGAAACGAAGTTGATTTTCCTGGTAGATACTTCGTCAGAATTGGTTGATGCTACTCTGTACAGACAAATTACTGGTTCGATAATGTATCTGATAAATACCAAGCTAGATATATGTTTTTCCTTGAGTCAGTATCTGGTAGAACCCAAACGTGTTCACCTTGATGATGCAAAACATGTGATGATATATCTTAAGGGTACATTGGATTTTGGTCTCTTTTATACTAGAGATCATGACTTCAGATTGAGTGGTTATACCGATTCATATTGAGCTGGAAGTGTTTCTAATAGAGAGAGAACTTAAATATGTTGTTTTAGTATGGGGGAAACCATGATCTCATGGCAGAGTAGGAAGCAATCAAGCATTTCTATCAACACGACAGAAGCATAATACATTGCTGCATGTTCCGCCAGTTGTGAATCCATATGGCTTCAGATGCTGTTGACAAATCTATTTGATCTGGAGATGGAAGCCACCATGATCCTATGTGATAACTAGAGTTGTATAAAAATGATGTGTTCCATGATGAGTCAAAGCACATAGAGATCCGATATCACCTCATTCATGATATGATGGAGAGAGGAGATATAAAGCTCCAATATGTTGGCACAGATGAACAAGTTGCATATGTTTTGACCAATCCTCTGTCTCGTGTAAAGTTTGAGCACTTTCAAGACAAGATTGGTATAGTCCGAAAGGACCTCCCTCGAAATAGGGAGTAGTGCTGATGATACTATAGTATCCTGACCAATAGTGGTAGCTCCGTTAGGATTTTATATCCTAGGGAATCTTTTGATTCCTGGGCAGATCCTTTGGATTTGTTAGAGTACCACAAGATGTTGATGACAACCTTGTGCTGAAGATTTCTAGCTTCGTGCTGACGTTGATGCCAGCCTTATGCTAAATATTTCCAACTTCGTGCTGATGTTGTGATGCCAACCTCGTGCTGAATATTTCTAGCTTCGTGCTGATGTTGTTGTGATTCCAGCCTCGTGCTAAATATTTCTAGCTTCGTGCTGACATTGTTGAGATGTCGGCTTCTTGCTGAAGATTTCCATCTTCGTGTTGATGTTGTTGAGATGCTATCTTCTTTCTAATGTTGTTGAGATGCTAGCTTCTTGCTGAAGATTTCCAGCTTCGTGCTGATGTTGTTGAGATGCTAGCTTCGTGCTGAAGATTTACAACCTAGTGTTGATGTTGATGATGCTCTAGCCTTCGTGCCGTGATACTGTTGTTATTGATTTTGTATCAGCCTTATGTTTTTATTGATGATGATGATGTATTAGTGTTATACTAATCCATGTTGATGAAAATGATGATGATGCCACTTCAGCTTTTTGATGAAGAAGATGATGATGATGCCACTTCATCTTCTTGTTGAAGATGATGATGATGATGTTATTTCAGCTTTAATGTTGAATATGATGATGTTACTTTAGCCTCATGCTAAAGATGTTGATGATATTACTTTAGCCTCATGCTAAAGAAGATGATGATTTTACTTTAGCCTCACGCTAAATATGATGATGATGTTACTTTATCCTCATGTTGATGAGGATGATGATGTTGCTCCAGCTCCATGCTGTGAACGATGATGATGAGAAAAAATTCTGATGATTTATAGATATGATAGTCAGTGTTCCAGATGCTGTTGATGTTGTTTCCCTCTCTCTCTCCTGATGATGTTGTAGAATATCCTTATTGTTAAGGGGGAGTGTTGAAATATTGTAACTACAAAGAGTATTCTATTTATTTATTGAGTCATTATTAATTAGCTCAATCCCCTTTTGTAGATTGTTCATGTCGGACATTGTAATTGACCAAATCCCCTTTTTGTGGATTGGTCAAACCCTAAATAGAATATGAAAATTGAGAAGTCATCCCCTAGGCTAATTAAAGTGGTTTTAACCACTAAGAAGATAAGTCGGCCCTACCCTGTGAATATACACCTTTCAACACCTCCCAATTTGTATAAATAAAGGAAGCCAACGCCTCATTTGTTATCTCACTCATTCGCTCACTCAGTGCACAAGTTTGGTAGCTGCAGTTGGGAGAAGAAGGAAGAGAGAGGTGCATTTCTTAGTGGAGGATATTCTCTAGTGTTTGGTTTATTATCTTGGCATTGTATTTGCTATCTATATTAAGGAAGTTTTTTCTAGGTTTTATCCCCCATGAGGGTTTCCCTGGATAAATGTTGTGTATCTTGTGATTGTGTTTCTCTCAATGATCCTACCTATGCTATTGTTATCTAGTAAATTGAAAAGAAACCTAATAATAGATCAAAACTTAACAAGTCTCTCGACACTCCATATCTGCAACTTGATGGTATCGAGACATAATCTCCTTAGTTATCCCACAAAATGGGGATACCATGCCTATTTATTACCCATCAAATATCAAGTGGGCCTATTCCATAATTATGGCCACATTACATTCATTATCCCCTTGGGTACCCCATATTATCCTCTCTAGGGACATTACATAAGTAGACATTTAGAAACTCACCCCAACCAACTAATTACCCAGTAGCTCAAATTTTTGCATTGAAATATTTGCATTCCAACTTAACATTTGAATTTTTTGTTCCTAGGAACATTTAGAACCTACATTCCTAAAATGCCCTTACAAACAAGTTGCAACTCATGAAAAAAGAACCATGCCTCCAATTGACAAGTCGCCCCTTTGATTATATTTGTCCCCATGCAATAGTCTTAATGGTGACTTTTGCAATGCCTTCCATGGCCATACAAGTGTGCTAGCCCCTGAGTTTGGAAGATGTCATTTCCACAATGAAATACTAATTATTTTTTTGATGCAAATATCAACTTTTGAAAAATTTCCTTGAGCAATCAATTACATACGTAGTCCAATTCATCATGCCAAAATACACACTCCAACTAACAACTGTTGAATTTGGAATATCATTTGAGTTTTGTTCCCCCAAAAGATTTGGGGCTTGCACCCTTGAAGTGCCTCTACAAGGGGGTTATAGCTTACATGAAAAAGTGTGCCTTGGTTTGATAAATTGTGTATTTTGTTGGAGTCATATATTCGAATAGTTTTAAGAATGGCCTTTGCATCATGTTTTGTGGACACATGACTGTGTCGACCACTATATTCAGAGGATTCCATTTCCACAATGAAACATCGAACAATTTTTTCATGCACATGTCAACTTTTGGAAACTTACCATGGGAAACCAACTATATATTTAGTCCAGTTTATCATGCCAAAATACATACACTCTAATTGATGGTTTCTTAATTGAACGAATTGTTTGATTTTTTTTTTTCACGAAGAACATTTGGAACCTCATGAATTCTTGAAGTGCTCTTCCAAGCAAGTTGAAACTCATGAAAAAAACATATGACCTTTTGAAAATTTTCTTATTCATTTGGATTTGTATCCATGGAATAGTTCTAATGATGGCCTCTACATTGCCTTTTGTGGCCAGACAAGTGTTTCAACTCTTGAATTTAGAAGAGGCCATTCCTGTTGGGTATGTGTTATATTATTTGCATGTGTGTGTGTGGGCACGTTAGATATGACAACTGTGTCTGATGATCCCTCATACCCATACCACCGTAGCTTGTACCCGTTCCACCGTACAACTGTCGATCGTATTCCCTTCCGCATTTGCTTTACTAAGTTTTCACTATTTTTAGCGGATTTTGCTATTTTTAGCGGTTTACTACAAATAATCCCGGTTTTAGGGATTAGGGTTTTGGTATCTATGGAATACCTAAAAAAATTGTATATATTGTATAGTGAATGGTGAAATTGGATATAATGAATATAAGAAAGGTTTTCCTGGTTGAGGGTTTCTGGTATAATATCTCTGTGTACTATGTGAATGACCCATTGATTAAATTCTGTTTTTCTTAAGAATCTATATGCATTGCTTTACTTCATAGGTTTAAAACTTACATGTGGTATCATAGCTCGTTTTTGGCTTCAGAGGGACGCCTTTTTTGTTGAGGGTTTGGCTCGGTCTTGATAGATCAAGTTTATCTTGGGTCTGTGATAAACCTGGGTTTAGTGGGAGATTTTGCAGTGGTTATTTGAGTGCAGAAAGAGGAATGGCAAGCTCTTATAGAATTGAGATAGAGAAGTTCAACGGTAAAAAATTTGAGCTATGGAATCTTAAGATGAGGACCTTCTTGTAGACAAAGAACAATGGATCGCTGTGGATCTTGGTACACATCCTACTATTACACTGTCTACTAGCACATAAGCTACTGGTACACAACCTACCAGTACACCACCTATTGGTATGTCGAAGGAAGATTGGGAGAAGTTGGATAGAAAAGCAAGGAGTACTATTCGACTCTGCCTGGCAGATTCAGTGTTGTCGAATGTCTCAGGAGAATCTACAACCAAGGAACTATGGGATAAGTTGGGAAATTTGTATCAATCAAAGTTCCTGGTAAACAAGTTGTTTCTTCGAAATAAGCTATATCATCTTAGGATGGAAGATGGAGATTCTGTGACAGAACATCTAAATTCCTTTAATACTCTGGTAAGTCAACTTGGCTTTGTTAATATTACGATTGCAGAAGAAGATAAGTGTATAGAAGATAAGTGTATTACTTTGTTATGTTCTTTTCCAGACTCTTGGGATAATCTGGTTGTAGCAGTAGGTAGTACCACTCAATCTACATTGAAGTATGAGGATGTAGTTGCATCCTTTTTATCTGAAGAGATGAGGCGAAAAAACATGGATGGTCACAACACATATGATTTATTTGTAAGAGGGCGTACCCAAGACAGGAACCCTGGTAAGCCTTCGGGGTGGAGATCTAAATCTACAGGTAGATCTAAGTCTCCAGGAAAATCTTTGAGGAAATGCTGGAAG
>JZKD02S1796189.1:123614-181172 GCA_000966675.3 Picea glauca
CAGAGAGGTAAAAGATGTGTCCAAACAGGAATTCCTACCAACGCAAGACGAACCTGAGAAAATAGAGCTTGAGTTGGATGATGCAAAATATGAATCATCTGAAGAAGAGGAAGCATAAGAAGAAGAAGAAGAAGAACCTCATACCCCAATATTGAGGAGATCAGTGAGAGATAGAAGGCAACCAGAAAGGTATAGTCCACCTAATTTTCGTTCCAATTTTGCTTTATCTATTACTGATGATGATCCCATAATTGTTAGTGAAGTAGTGAATTCAGAGGATAGTAAACTCTGGAAGAAGGCCATGGTTGAAGAAATGGATGCCTTAGATAAGAATGAGGCATGGGATATATTTGAGTTGCCAGCTGGAAGAAAATTGGTTGGTAGAAAATGGTTGTTCAAGAAGAAGTTTAATGCACAAGGTAAAGTGGAAAAATACAAAGCTCGGTTAGTAGAAAAAGGTTATTCCCAGGTAGAGGGAATTGACTTTGGTGAGATTTTTTCCCCTGTTGCTAAGTTAACTTCTATTAGATTTCTTTTATCTATTGCTGCTGCTTTTGATCTTGAAGTGGAATAGATGGATGTGAAGACAACATTCCTACATGGGGATCTGGAAGAATAAATCTACATGAAGCAGCCAAAAGGCTTTGTAGTGAAGGGAAAGAAAGAGTTGGTCTGTAAGCTAAATAAGTCACTATATGGTTTGAAGCAATCACCTAGGATGTGGTACCAAAAGGTTGACACATACATCCTTGGATTCGAATTTGTAAGAAGCAAGGATGATCACTGTGTATATTCCAAGAAGGTTGGTAATCACTTCATTTATGTAGTGTTGTATGTTGATGGCATGTTGTTCGTAGGAAATAACATGGATGTTATCAAGGAGGCGAAATCACAACTATCCTCCAAATTTGACATGAAGGATCTCAATGCTGCTAACTTCATTATGGGAATGGAGATTAAAAGAGATTGTGCAAACAAGAAACTTAGGTTGAGAAAATATGTTGAGACGATATTGCAGAGGTTTAATATGCATGGAAGTAAACCGATCAAGGTTCCTATTCCTATAGGTGTAAATTTATCTGCATATCAGTGTCCCAAGACACATGAAGAAGAAGAGGACATGTCCCATGTTTCATATGCTAGTGCAGTTGGTAGTTTGATGTATGCAATGGTCTATACTAGACCGGACATTGCACATGCAGTGGGAATTTTGAGCAGGTATATGTCAAAACCAGGGAAGGAGCATTGGACAACAGTAAAGAGGGTCTTCAGATATCTTCGTGGCACTACTAGTTATGGATTGTGCTACCAAGGAAGACCATAATTGGACAGAGTGGTGGACATACATGGATTTTTTTATGCAGACTGGGTTGGAGATCTGGGTCACAGAATATCTACAAGTGGGTATGTGTTTAATCTATTTGGAGGAGAAATCAGTTGGATGAGCAAAAGACAGGCTGTAGTGGTACTCTCAACTATAGAAGCTGAATACATGGTAGGTACTCATGCAAGCAAGGAAGTAGTATGGTTACAAAGATTGTGTTCAGGTATTGGGTTGGTACAACAAGAAATGAGATTAGATTGTGATAGTCAGAGTGCAATCTTCCTGGCAAAGAACCCAACTTACCATTCGAAGACAAAGCATATTGATGTACAATATCACTTTGTGAGAGACATGGTTGAGGAAACGAAGGTGTTGCTGGAAAAGGTTGACACTTTGAAGAATGTTGTAGATTCATTGACAAATTATGTGAGCACAGAAAAGTTCTCCTGGTGTAGAGTAACAATGGGAATTGCTGCCCTCGATTGTTGACTATATAATCCCATGGATCCCTGGATGTAAAGAAAACAACAAGTGGGAAAATGATGGGTATGTGTTATATTCTTTGCATGTGTGTGTGTGGGCACGTCAGATATGACAACTACGTCTAACGATCCCATTTTTTGTTATTTTTAGTGGTTTACTAAAAATAATCCCAGTTTTAGGGATTATGGTTTTGGTATCTATGAAATACCTAAAAACATTGTATATATTGTATAGTGAATGGTGAAATTGGATATAATGAATATAAGAAAGGTTTTCCAGGTTGAGGGTTTCCAGTATAATATCTCTGTGTACTATGTGAATGATCCATTGATTAAATTCCATTTTTCTTAAGAATATATATGCATTGCCTTAATTTATAGGTTTAAAACTTACAATTCCAAGAGAAACATTGAACATTTTTTGCATACATAGGTCCAACTTTTGGAGACTTGCCTTCGACAACCAATTATGTATGTAGTCCCATTTGTCATGGAAAAATACACGAAACTCAAATTTATAATTCATGACTTGGGCTTATTGTTTTGATTTTCTTTCCCATAGAAGCATTAGAGACACGTGCCCATGGAATGCTCTTGCAAGCTTGTTGAAAATCACAAGAAACAAATTGTTAGCATTGAAAGTCACACTTTGACTGCTAAAGTGTAAGCTCAACACCCATCAGAATGTAAAAGATAATTTTGGTTTTGAATAGGTGGATCAACAAGATGGAGAAATAAAGGGAGAGGGCAACAAACTGCAGATCAATAGGCTACACCAATGGGCAATGGAGTCGCAAACATTCTACTCATCGAAGGCACTAAAGCTGCTCAATAGAAAACATGATTATACGCTGATAGGTGGAAGAATGAAGAAGGAAAACAAAAGATAGAATGTTCACTAAACAAAGATCCTCTCAATTTAATGAATCAACAAATACTTGAATATAAACAATGACTGATGGGAAAAATACAATAGATCCTCTGCTGTTTAGGGATCCATAAATCGTTGGCAGCCTTTGATCCTCAAATCTGCAATATATTCAAATAAGAAGAAATATAAACAAAAGAGTTACAATATGAAATCACAGCTCTCATAAGTATCCAATAGCATTAATGCTTACAATCATAAAATTCCCACAGCCTTACAAATGAACACACACATGAAAACTGCCTGCTCCTACTCTCTCTAGCCTCTCTTGGCTCATGAATTCCCTTCTCCAAGAGATCTCTCCTTCCTTAAATAGAAAATAGAATCCAAATAACCTTAGGAGGTCGAATCCCATCTCCTCCATTGGATTCTAATCCTTGGAGATAGGTGGCAACAATCAAAGAGACAAAAATCCAACAAACTGCTAATTTTCAGGAATTTGTTGGAAGTCATTAATAAATTGTTTCCACCTCATTGCATGAGGCCTTTGATGAAGCTAAAAATTAGGTGCAGGTGTCCCTTGACATATAATTGATCCTTGAGAAGCCATTCAAATACTCCTTGACAAGTGGGAACCTCCCAACAAGGCGAATATCAAAACCCTGGCTACTACATGAAATTTCGTAGCACCGCTGTAAAATAGTTATGCACATTCAGTAGCACCACTTCTATGTCTAATATCTCTCAAACAATAGCACATTTTGAAAAACTGAGAGAGATGTTTGTTATTTGGTATGTGATGAACAAAAACCTCCTCCATTGTTTAAAAATACATTCTCATTTAATCATAATCCAAGTTTTAAGTTAGTCACTCAAAACTGGCAGAAGCGTCCTTGCAAAATAACTCTGCACAATTTGGTCTCTGTCAAAATTTTGGTAGCGCCCGCCTGTGTGTCTACGTGAAATTTGGTAGCACCATCATAATTCACAACTACATCACTTCAACGTTGACAGATTTGGTAGCATCTAACATGAAAATGGATTTGGTAACAACCTATAGAATTCATAGCACCATCATTATACTGCTTAACATATTTGGTAGCATTTTTGGTAGTAAAATGGAAGACCATGCTATATATAAAATTCCGCAGTGCCATGGCGCTATGGAATGTCCGTGCTCTTCTGTATGATGAGGCTAATCAAGAACCTTTAGTTGATAGGTTAAAATCCTGTATATGCATGTAGAGGTTATTTAGTTGCTTATGGAGAGGCAAGCCTCTTCTGGCTGCAAATTCTTGTGCTAACTTAGGCTCCATGGGGGATAGAGTCATCCCTGTGAGGCTCTAAGAACTCTTGTATTTTCAATGCCTTATCCTAGGGCTTCTCCCAACCTTTAAACTCTGCAATTTTCTTTAATCTGTGACCTTCAAATGAAACTAAATGCAAATGAAAATTGAAACTAACAAAAATTATGAAAACGATGCTTGTCCAACAAGATTATTGCACACACCTACTCTAATTATTAAGAAAAATGAAGCATTCAAGTTACATGAAACAACCAATGAATCTATTTCATCATTTTTTCAACTGTTTGAATCTTTGAAATGTGCTTCCTTAAGCACCAGAGACAATTCCTACTTGAAGGCATGTCAAAGAAACATTTGGAAATACACTTTTCATTGAAGAAATCAGTGAGCTTAGGATCACTTGCTGCTTGCAGACAGGATGCAAATGGATCCTGAAAAACATCATAAATACTTTCCCCTACGAAATTTCTTTGTGTAAAAAGGAAAAGTACTACATTAGGTCCTTCCTCCACTGTGCTTGGTTGTTGCATTGCTTATTGACTTTCTGAATTATTCTCAATGCATATGGCCTTGGTCCACTCATGGTCATGAGGTGTATTAGGAAAAAGGCTTAGTGATGCTTGTCTTTCTTTAATTTCAACCTCTCTCATCTGCTCACATGGCATTTTATCTTGGTTTCTTGATGAAACTGAGATTGTGTCTTCAAGAGGAATAGGGAGTTGATAGGGAATTTCATCACAATTGGAAGTGCTTGGGAAACTACATTCTTCTGTCTTATCTTCTTATTGTGAGGGATATTCATCATAGCTTGGCTTATGGTCCCAATTTCTTAGTTTTTCACCTTCTAAACTTATATTATCATATTTTTCTTCCTTTTTAGCAACAAAAATATGACATGAGGGTTGAAACAAGCTATTGTTGCTTTGATGGGAAGGGTACTTCTCTGATATAAGGTCTTCAATAGACTGTTCATGGAAATCATCTTCATAATCATCATACAAAGGTGAATCAATGACCATTTGACTATTAATGGCTAAGGGGATTAGTACAATAGCTGGGACAACTGGTTGTTCAGGGAAAACATCCTCATAGTCATCAAAAATTGACAAATCATGGCACACTGGTTCATTAACAATAGGAGGGATTACAACAACAACTGGTAAGCTATGAATTCAGTCATGACAAGATGCAACACTATCCTCATGATGAAATAACTCTGAACCTAAGATGACCTCTTGACTTAAAGAATTGAGAAAAGGAGGAGAAAAGGAAATGATGGATTGTCCATATTGGTTTTTCTCTTGGGGACCTATATTTTGACATGAATGATGCATTTGTTCTTGAAATTTAGGAAAAGAATTATGAAACTCATCATCCAAGTGCTGCTCTGTGCAATCATCCCCTTCATCATCACTGCTAGAGGAATCACTTGCTGAATCTTGAATATATGATGCATACCCCTCACAACAATTCTCAAAAAGTCTTTCAGGTGGATAAATTATCTTGCAATGAGAATAAAAAACATCATGAAAGTCCTTCAACGAGGAAATACTAGAAGAATGGAGTGTTCTATACCATTGCCTCGCATAGCCTTCCAATGAATACATGAACATTTTCATCAATATATCTTCATGATGGATGTCAAGCTGTTGCATCAAATCATGAAATTCATGAACATGCTCAACAGGGTTTCCATTCTCACCTTCATAAAATATGGGCAACATATATTGACATTCATCAATTTGAGGCACAAGATGTGGATAACCATCTATATCTGAGAAATTGAGTGGGGAAAACCTCATGGCTAGGATAGCCTTCATAGGAATTTATTTTTTCTCATTCTAGTGGAGTCACCAACAGATTTTGAACAATGGAGTCACCATGGTGAATGTGCGGTCTTGAAGGTGTCCAACTTTAGTCACCATCTAAAGGTGGAGCTGTGCAGTGTCATTCTTCCCAGGGAGATTTTCAATATGCTCAAATTCGTCCCCGACAATGATGCCAAAAATGTTAGCACTGAAAGTCACACTTTGACTGCTAAAGTGTAAGCTCAACACCCATTAGAATGTAAAAGATAATTTTGGTTTTGAATAGGTGGATCAACAAGATGGAGAAAGAAAGGGAATGAGCAACAAACTGTAGATCAATAGGCTACACCAATGGGAAATAGAGTCACACATATTATACTCATTGAAGGCACTAAAGCTGCTCAATAGAAAACATGATTATATGCTAATAGGTGGAAGAATGAAGAAGGAAAACATAAGATAGAATGTTCACTAAACATAGATCCTCTCAATTTAATGAATCAACAAATACTTGAATATAAACAATGATTGATGGGAAAAATACAGTAGATCCTCTGCTGCTTAGGGATCCATAAATCATTGGTTGCTTGTAATAAAGAGTTACAATCTGAAATCACAACTCTCATGAGTCTCCAATAGCAGTAATGATTACAATCATAAAATGCCCACAGGCTTACAAATGAACACACACAAGAAAACTGCCTGCTCCTACTCTCTCTAGCCTCTCTTGGCTCATGAATCCCCTTCTCCAAGAGATATCTCCTTCCTTAAATAGAAAATAGCATCCAAATAACCTTAGGAGGTCGAATCACATCTCCTCCATTGGATTCTAAGCCTTGGATATAGGTGGCAACAATCAAAGAGACAAAAATCCAACAAACTGCTAATTTTCAGGAATTTGTTGGAAGTCATTAATAAATTGTTTCCACCTCATTGCATGAGGCATTTGATGGAGCTAAAACTTAGGTGCAGGTGTCCCTTGACATGTAACTGATCCTTGAGAATCCATTATAATCCTCCTTGAAAGGTGGCAACCTCCCAACAAGGTGAATATCAAAACCGTGACTACTATAGGAAATTCTATAGCTCCGATGTAAAATAGTTATGCACATTCGGTAGCGCCACTTTTATGTCTAATATCTCTCAAAAAATAGCACATTTTGAAAAACTAAGAGAGGTGTTTGTTATTTGGTATGTGATGAACAAAAACCTCCTCCAGTTTTTAAAAATACCTTCTCATTTGTTCATAATCTAAGTTTTAATTTAGTCACTCAAAACTGGCAGAAGTGTCCTTGCAAAATAACTCTGCACAATTTGGTCTCTGTCAAAATTTCGGTAGTGCCCACCTGTGTGTCTGCATGAAATTTGGTAGCGCCATCATAATTCAAATCTACATCACTTCAACTTTGACATATTTGGTAGCATCCGACATGAAAATGGATTTGGTAACAACCTATAGAATTCATGGCGTCATCATTACACTGCTTAACATAATTGGTAGCATTTTAGGTAGTAAAATGGCAGACCATGCTATATAGAAAATTCCGCAGCTCCATGGCGCTATGGAATGTCTGTGCTCTTATGTATGATGAGATTAATAAAGAACCTTGAGTTGATAGGTTAAAATCCGATATATGCACGTAGAGGTTATTTAGTTGCTTATGGAGAGGCAAGCCTCTTCTGGTTGCAAATTCTTGTGCTAACACAAATCATGCCTCCATTTGACAAGTTGTCTATTATATTTGATTCATCTACATGGAATAATGATAACAATGGCCTTTGCATTGTGTTTCATGGCTATATGATCATGCCAACTTTCAGGTTCATAGATGCCATTCCATATGGAGTCGAATAACTAGCCAACGATTTGACCTTTTTACTATGACACCTTAGAGGAATTTGGTGACTCATATTCATAGAAATGCACCTAGAATTTGGTTGAGATCATTGTTTTTTATTACATAGATCAATTCAAATCATAAAAAACCCTGAAGCACCCATATTATGTAATCTCAACACCTAAAAGTCACGATTTCATGAAAATAAAATAAAAAATTGTTGGTTTCCCTTGAAAAAATGTTAGAAATACCTCTTATAAGAAACTCCCTATGGAAAAGGAACAACATGTTGGTTATTTGTTCATACATGATTTCCATAGTAAAACACTTAAATTTTTTTTCATGTAGAGGTCAACTTTGAAAAATTTCCTCACACAATAAACTACTGTTGGAGGGCCTAGTCGATTCTGTTGAATATACCCACTAGTCGACTAAGAGTTGTTATTCAACTGTGAAATTAAGTCAAGCATGCAAATGTACGTCGATTGACTGACTAGGGTAGTTAAAACAATTCTAACTACATGCCAACTAAGTCAAGGTATAAATATACAATATCATGAATGTAAACATGGTGTGGTACTAATTATAATACAAAGATACTGGTTGCTAGTCTCACCATTACTTGTATTTTCCTTCTCTTTTCTAGGTGTGCTCATGTATATTGTTGTATAATTCTATGTGAATTCTATTGGTAACTCCCCCCCGTAATCCCATAGATTACAACAATGATTATGTTGTTGGTAGTACCTAATCTGGGACTGTACGCTATATTATACAAACATATATGTTGAATTTGGAAGAGATCCGCAAGTAGTGGAAGATAAAATTAGAAAATTATTTGAAAAACTATGCCAGATGAAAATAGTTAACCCTTGCACATGTAAACGAACAGTTTTTTATAGAAACCCATGAGAGATTCCTTGATTCAGTACCTAGAGAAATCAATAAAATAATAGAATATGTTGCCCATGAATAACATCACCAACGACAAATAATTTCTTTCCAAACAAATCAACAACGATCGAACAACCTTGTACGGGTGGGTCGAAAATATTTCCGACAACTTATATGAAGAACAATCAATAGAAGAAAGGCTATATGGATACAACATTAAAATAATATTTTACAACGACTTGCATGATAACTTCCTTTGCATAGTACCAACCCTAATCCACAATTTTTTGATTGACAAAGGTATCAATCACATCATTGAACCTTGACCCCCCTTAGCCACACCAACCAATATTGATTGAAAAAAATGACAAGTTGAGTGGGAAAGTTTTTTGAATGCTGATTGCAAAAAAAATCAATAATCTTGGGACTACTTCTTATAGAAATAAGAATGATTAGCTATGTTACTTTCGTCGAGCGAGAGTAGTTGGGCTTGACGATGGGGATGTATTTGTTTGTGATAATTCCTAAAAGGGAGTAATCTTAGTGGATATACACTGAATATCCATTATGTCAATAAAAACAAGGAGGTTGATTGTGAAAGAGCGACAATATACATTGGATGAAGAAACAAAGAAAAAAATGATTGTGCGAATGCAACCGAACAAGCCAACAATCAACCTTTAGAAAATTGAAATAAACAAAATACAAAATAAGAGGGAATAGATAGATGTTGTCGAAGACCCTTTTTTATCTTGGAGAAAGAGTCCTCAAGAGCGATAGATCACTGGTGTGTTGGACCAGTCTGATGATTATCCAGATGCAGCAAAGGAAGCAACCCCGACAGTTCCCAAGTTGAATGAAGAACTTGAGTGGGTGGGGGTAGGAATAGACGCCCTTTGAATGGAAGAGAATTCAAAAATCATGGAGGTTGAGGAGTCGGACCCGTGATATGTAATAAAACAAGTTCAAGAGTCCAAGAATTCCTTCGACAACGTCTACAAATAGATTTCCAGTGCTCTTCGTTGTGGTATCAACTAGACGATCCTGGAAATGTGCAAGACAAACTATTCATTGAGATACCGTAGACAAAGAGAAACTGGGTTAGTAATAAAGGTGACGATAACATACTATTCCACATAAAGGATCTCACAACTGTGCCCCCCTATTGGATTTACTATCTAAAGAAGACAATTTAGATACTGTTGAAAGTTGTGAGGAAGAGATGCGACCACAAACAAGACACTTTACAAAATATAAATACCAATGTTGTCATATGGATGAAACAAAATTTCCAGTTGTAGCAGCAAAATTCGACCAACCCACTAATAAGAAATCATCAATTGTCAGGAACGAAGTCCAAATGACTTCATCTGCTATAATCTAGTCGAAATAAAAACACTCCTCTTAAAACAAAATTAGTCATCATCATCTACCCATCTATGAGGGTGATGAGGATCTTAAATGACATTGGTTCATCTATGAAAAATATTGGGACACAATGGACATCACAGATGAATTGAAGCGAATAACACAATTTTCTAAAGCATTAAGGAAAAGAGCATTAACATGGTTCACGAACTTCATGGAGAACTAGACAAAAACAAAAAAAAAAGTGAAGGACAATTCTTATCATTTTCATAACTTAGGATGTTAAGCATCTGGAAGCACAAAAATTAAAATAAATTAATTATATTCCCAGTGAATCCGTGTGCAAATATGATAAGAGATTCAAAGATATTCTTAGCCAGATCCATTATGTAATCAACAATTACTTGCTTGTAGGATTGTTTGTAGTAGGCCTTCTACAAAAGATAAGGGGTCCTCTTCAAATGCATGAAATAAAAAATTGTGAAGATGCCCTATGGAAGTCATGACAAATAGAATCAGATGATGATTGGTATACCATGTCATCATCTGACCGAAAAGTTTAAGAAAGACTTGAGATGACTAAGAAACCACTCAAAGATATGACTTTTCGATGAAGGGACTTGTGGTGCACGATCTATATGAATGAAGGTCACTCTAAATACTTTTGCAAATGTTAGGAATCGACTGACAGAGACCCAAATGTTAGAAGAGTCCAAATCGAGTATTTCTATGAAATATGCCAAAGCATCATGAATCATACGACAAAAGATTGTTTACATAACTTGAAAAATGAAAAATCAAAGTGGTGTTCTATTTGCAAAGAAGAAACACATTCCACTTAGGAATGTCGAAAAAATTGTCGAAATAAGCCTAATTATTAGATTGTTTACCATAAACAGGTAGCTGAACAAAATCAGGGCCAAGGAAATAGACAAAAAAACTACCAAGGGCAAGGAAGAAACTATAATGGAAGAGGAGGAGGTTACCAAGGTTGGGGAGGCTATAAAGGGGGCTATCAAGGTTGAGGAAGAACATACTGCTACATTTATCTAAAATATGAACACATGAGTCCTGATTGTCTAGTTAAAGACATGGAGGGCTTAAAATTTTGCACCATATGTGGAGTTAGTGACCACTCACTAGAAGATTTCCCAATTATGATTGGAAAATTTATGAATAAAAGAACAATTAATCTTCTTCAAATTGTTCCTAGGCACGAGGTATTGAATTCCAAAAATCTGAATTCCATCACAAGATATAGAGTTGGTAGACAAGAAAGCATACCAAAGATACCATTAATTCAACCTACTAGAAAAGATAACGGATACTTGGACCCTGTGAAAGAAACACAGAACATGAAAGAAGCTCTTGGATTCTTTGACCAAGAGGATGAACCAAAAAGACAAAATATTTATCAAAAACACAAGTATCAAGAGGGAATGAAAGATGTAGTTTTGAAATATTTTTTAAACCTCATGAAAGAAGAACAATGAGTTTCTCAACTCCTTGAATTATAAACATCTTGAAGGGTTGTAAATAAGATCACAAGACTTGCAAAAATTTGTGACAATTAACCCAAGAAAAAAACCATGATGACTATGATCCCCAAGTTGACTTATAAGTCGAGAATTTCATGATTCTACAAGAGGTGGTCGAATTTGGCTCCCAAGTGAATATCCTCCCAAAAGAAACATGGATCAAAATGGGTAGAACTGAGCTCATGAGATAATTTTTTTTTCTTAAAATTGGTAGATCAATGGTTTGTCGAGCCCATCAGAATATTAAAAAATGTAGAAACTACCATCATGGGCATCCCAACACTAATCGAATTTAAGGCGATCAAATTGGTCGAAGGCATCTTGACATACCCAACCCTAGTTGGTTGACAATGAGGAAGAAATATGAAGGCAACCATTTCACTCAAATGAGATAGCATTACATTAAAAGTAAATGGTAAGAAAATCATCATACCATTGGATCCTAGCGAAGTAAAACCATGGTCAAAACCATGGGAGGATGACTTGGAGACCAAAAGGTTGTATCAAGTAATCCAAGGGGATAATGATAATGTCAAGCCGGATGCACACAGAGAATTCCCACATGGATCACCTCTTTCAATTGGTCAGAATTTAGATATAGAATTGTATGAATGACAATTGGAGAATTATGAGTCCGAAGCACAAGAATCATGGTCAATTGAAGCCATACCCTAAGAAAAGTTTCGCTCATGTTTTTCGATCCAAAGCATCCCTGTTGTTTATGAGAAGAAATTTAAACACAATCCCACATTAATTCCAGTGGACATTAAGTAAACTTCCTCTTTCCCATTGCGATTTAAAGAAGAAGAATCCCCAACAACCCATGTCGAGGAATCATCCAAGTTGGTTGGTGAGAAAGGCCGACTGCAGAGTCTAGAGTAGTCATTTACAGGTCAAGCAAATAGGTGGTGGTACACACACTCACCTCATATACAACATGGACACTTGCGACCAATTACTTTGTTGAGCGATTTAGGGGGAAGAAACTATCTGCTGCAACAAACATAGTAAAATTCAAACTAGGATTCATTCATGTCACTCACATCAAATACTGTGAAAGGGAAGGGAGGAAAATAGGGTATAAAGATGAAAAATATGGCCCCATATGTTCCCAAACACATTGGAGAATTTACCCTATAAATGGTATAAGATTGAAGAAGCTCAGGGTCAAACATTATCGTGGAAAGAGTTGAAGGAAAATTTCATTAAGACTTTGCATTCAAAATACAAGAAGTCGACCTAAAAGTAGTTATTAGTATAATAAAAAATCATATTGAGCAACCAAGCATCAAAATCATAGAAGAGAAAGGGTAAGAAAAGGTAGATATTGGGTCAACCTCGAAGTGTAATCACATATCATGCCATGACCAAATGATTGCTCGTTGAATTGATACATAAAATGAAAGTTTTCCAAGGAAGAGCTTTCAATGGTAGAGAAATCATTCGAAAGTAGTCAAACAAATTAGAATTGTCCTAAAAGTATCGAAAGACAAACACAAGGAAGAACCTGAAAAAATCAACTTTCTTCTAGCCTATAATGAAGTTTGAGGATGAGTCAAAACCCCCTAAATGGATGCAAGAATAAATCAAATCAAATAATTTGAGAGATCAAATGATGGCAGGCCAAAAAGGGCCCGGATAGGTGACTACTGGATAAAGAAGAAAACAACTGAGATAGTTGACGTATTGAAAGAATATAAATATGTCTTTTTCAGGGATTACAAATATTTGAAAGGACTTTTAAAAGAAATGGGAGAAATAAAAAAATGACTTAGCTCCAAGAGTGAAACCTATCAAGAAGAGACCTTACAAGCTGGCTCATAAATACAAAAAAATTGTCAAGAAGGAGATTGACATCATATTGGTAGTAGGCATCATCTATCCCATAGGAAAATCTAAGTGGGCTAGTCCAATGGTTGTTCAACCCAATAAACATGACCCTAAGAAATCGAGAATTTATGTCGACTTTCAACGATTGAACAAACTTGCAATTATAGATGAATTTCACACATCGTTTGCTGATGAAATTATAAATGAAGTTGTTGGGCATGAGTGCTACTCATTCACAGATGGATTTTCAAGATACAACCAAGTACCTATCATCCAAGAAGATAAAGAGAAAACCACTTTTGCCTTAGGATTTGGGTCATGTGCATATGAGGTGATGTCCTTTGGAATAAAAACGCTCATGTAGTATTCTCCCGCATTGTAGTCAAAGCCTTCCAAGAATACATTTATAAAACAATGTCGATCTATTTCGGCAATTGGACAATATATAGACTAATGAAGAATAATATACATTGGTTATGGATGATGCTCGAAAGGTGTCAACAAATACATCTGTCTTTGAACATAAAGAAATGTATATTCGCCACACCAATTGGTATACTTCTTGGTCATATCGTCTGCAAGGATGGAATCAAAGTCTACATGGATAAAATAAAAGTAATATTTGACTTAAAACCGCTAGTTAATCAAAATTAGATTAAAATATTCTTGGGCTACATAGGGTACTATAGGAAATTCATAAGAAATTATTCAGACATTACCTTCCCAATCAATGAACTGCTATGGAATGGAGTAGATTTTATATGGAACACTGAATGACATTAATATTTTTAACTCCTCAAAATAAAGTTGGTGGAATCCGCCATCCTAATATTTCCTAACTGGGCAAAGAAATTCCATGTACAAATCAATGCATCAATTGTAGCAGTTAGAGTAGTCCTTTCTCAACCAGGTGATGAAACCGTTGACCATCCTAATGCCTATGCCAACCAAAAATTAAATAAAGTAGAAAGAAATTATTTGACAATGAAAACAGAAGGATCGACAATGATATTTTCCCTCCAAAAATTTAAGAACTTTTTATTAGCAAACCCATTTACTTTTTACATAGATCATCAAGCCATGAAATACCTATTCAATAAACCAATGCATCAAGGTCGAGTTTGTAGATGGATGCTGTTATTTTAGGAGTTCAAATTTGATGTCATAGTCTGTAGTGGAAAAAAATGTCGAACTCAACAATATTTCAAGACTCGAAACTGGTGAAGAACCCAAAGGCATAGATGACAAGATACCAAATGCTCACTTGTTTTGGGTTGAGGCCAATCTAAAAGAGATAGTTGGAATAATTCAATTTTTACAAGATGGAAAATTTCCAGAGGATCTGCTAGAGAGAAAAAATAAAGTGTTAGCAATGAAGGCCGCCCCTTTTACACTCATGAATGGGTTCCTCTATAAGTTGGGACCATACAATGTGCTCAGACGATGTGTCCTAGAACACGAAAGAGACAACATAATAGAAGAATCACATGTTGGCCCTACATGTGGACACTTTCAAGAAGACACAATTGCAAGAAAAATCCTACAAACAGGACTATGGTGGCCCAAATTGCACAAAGACTGCCGAAGAAGATAAAAAAATGTGATAAATGACAAAGAATGGGCCAACTACTTTGGAAAAATGAAATGCCCTTAAATTCAATCAACCCTATTCTACCATTTGAAATATGGGCAATCGACTTCGTCGACCCATTCCCGAAAAGGAAAAAACGCATAGGGGAAAGGTGTTGATTTTACCACTTTAACCTAGCACCCAATAGTTATAAAATCACTTTATCTACTGAAAATAACAACCGAGTAATCAAATAAACATGCAATGAAAGAATAAACTAGGAAACTAGAAAAAACCTAGAGGGAAAACCAATACTTAGATTCTTTTATTAAGGTCAAATAGGGGCTCTCATAATAGGGAAAATGGCCCATTGAGAGAAATACAACAATAGAAAAACCAGACATAGTCTTCTTTGTCATACGACCCTTGAACAACATGCTTTTTGAGGTGTAGATGACTTCCTTTTGTCACACCCACGTATACATACATGTCTCCACTTGCACCCGCATACACATATGAAAATACTATATGAAAACTTTCATACAACGTTGCTCTTTCCTCTAGCTTGTATTAGTTGAAACCCACCTGTGACTTCCTCTGCTCTCTCTTCTCTTTGACTTGTATGATCTCTAGATGGATGTCCTTCACCTATCCAATATCTTGAATCATAGTCCTTCGTGATCCAACCCTATCTGCATCAACTCTTGGATGAAATATCTTCACCCAACCAGTGCAATCTCCTCACTCTTGTGTAAGAAAAAGTCCTTCTTTGCTTATACACTCTCAACCCTCTTCACACTAGAAAAAGTACTTCTTTGCTATCTCCTACCTTGGTCTCTTACCAAAAGTCTTGACCTTGATCTCTCACCAATATCTCTAACCTTGATCTCTCATCAAAGTCTGTCACAAGTGTATCTCACACAAGTGTATTCCTCCTTCACCCTAGCCTTGCTTTTATAATCATGAGTTACATATATTTCTAATCTCCAAAATGATTGATGGTTGAGATTACTTCCCACACTCACTTAAGATTTACATGCTTAGATTACATGCTAATTAATTTTAGCATTTCCTTAAATAACTCAATTAACTAATAAAAACACTTATACTTTAATTAATTCCTTTTAACTAAATTAAACTCAAGGAAAGAAGGATTTCAATGACTTCCACATGCTAGACACATGAAAATGCAGAAGTACTTGTCTAATGCTACCATAACATCAACACTCTCTCTTAGCAATGAAGGTACTTATCCCACCCGGAGTTGGATCTATCTTTGCTACCAGATATGCTACCATGCCTGCTCTCCAATCCACTTGATTGGTCGCTCCCTCTAACACAGAAGCTATCCCTTCCATATCGCACTGACCTATCTTTGAAGACTCACTACCTATGAACATGCTCCTAGAAGCCTCTTTCTCTTGAGCATCCTACATGGCCATCTTGTACCATGACTTATGTTTGACAGTTTTGGAAGGATGGCCCTTCCCACCTGAATCTGAAGGATAACTCCCTCTGAGTTGGTCAAGATTCAGAGCTACTTTCTCCCTATCCTCTGCCATTTTTCTACTAGCTATTGTTCGCATAGGCTAGCCCTTTAGCCTATACAAATCGATCTCTCTAACTCCTAGAACAACTGTTGTGTCTGAGCTAGATTCTCTGGTATTGATCAATGCCTTTCCATCCTGGAACACTACGCCAAATCCCTTCTTCTCAATCAATGAGAATGAGAGCATACTCCTCTTGATTTCTGACACCCATAACACATCCATCACTCTCAATGTGCCTCTTGACTCCATCTGGAATGGAACTGTTCCAGATCCCTTTACTGCATGCTTGGTCTGCATACCAAGTTCCATATGCATCTCTAAGTCAGAATTTGTGAAGCTCTTGAACACCTCTCGTGCTCTTGTCATATGACATGTGGCTCCACTATTTATCAACCATGCACCAGCTGATATGGTGCCCAAGGAAGTCTAGGAAACAAGTAAGAACTCCGTTTGTTCAAACTTCTTTCAAAACTCATCCACTTGAGTCTTTACCAACACATCTACCTCTGCTTTCATTTCATTTCCACCCTTCTTATTGAGTGGACATTGCCCTGCATAATTCCCAAACTTGTGACATGCAAAGCACTTGACTTTGCTCATGTCCTTGTTCTTACCGAGTTGAGAGGCAGACTCTCCACTGACAATCTTCTTGAACTTTCCCTTCTTTTCTTGACTAGCAAGAGCAATATTCTCATCATCATTCTTGTGTTGACCTCCATTTAGATCTTCATCTCGAAGGTCCTCCTGAACGAAGTCATCCCACAACCTTGACCAATCAGGGACAATATCTCTTGCCATGATTCCTTTGATGAATGATGTTCACTCCTTCATGAATCCTTTCAGCTCATTCCTCACCAACTTTGAATCAACCACTGTCTCCCCAACTGTATCTAGTTCATCTCAAACCTCTTGGATCTAGGTGAGATAACTTGTCACTATATTTGATCCTATCACATTTGTGTCCCTGATCTTCTCTCTCCGCACCATTTTACGATTCTCATTATTTCTCTGAAATAAACTCTTCAAATCCTCCCACATGTCCCTAATAGCCTTCTTTCTTGATAAATGAGGGATCAAGTGATCCTTCACTCCATCTAGAATGATGCACCTGGATTTCACATCCTGTTGATTATGGATGACCAGTGTTGTCACATCTGTTGCTGGAGTTATATGAGTATTAGTAAATTCCTAGATTCCATTCTCCATAAACACCAACATGATCCTCTCCTTCCAAGGACTGTAGTTGGAAACCCCATCCAACCTATACTCGAATTTCAATCGAGTTTCCATCCCTCGACTGAAATTGCCTCTATACTGACCTGTATGACCCTATACACAATTGTCACCACTACAACCCATGTATGTATGAGACCGTGCTCACAACCTCCCATGTATGTACACAACCGACCCTTCTGTGACCCACGTACAACTCCATACACCTGCAAAAACCCCTGTTCTTCCTCAGTACTATTGTTTCCTTGAAATTCATCCTTTGATTTTTGCCTCCTGGTTATAGATATGACTTCTTGTAGATTTTATAAATCCTTCTTGAAACTCTTGAAATTTGGCTTCCTCTCAAAGACCTCGCTTTGATACCATGTTGATTTTACCACTTCAACCTAACACCCGGTAGTTAGCTCAAAATAAAATCACTTTATCTACTAAAAATCATAGCTGAGTAATCAACTAAACATGCAACAGGATCATAAACTAGGAAACTAAAATCTCATGCACAAGATACAAATATTTTTCGGGTATAAACCCCTAGAAAAACCCCGAAGGGAAAAACGATACTTAGATTCTTTTATTAAGGTCAAATCAGGTCTCCCATAAATGGGAAAATGTCCCACTGAGAGAAATACAA
This sequence comes from Picea glauca, assembly GCA_000966675.3. NCBI lineage: Eukaryota > Viridiplantae > Streptophyta > Pinopsida > Pinales > Pinaceae > Picea > Picea glauca. The sequence continues at coordinate 141,856 of JZKD02S1796189.1, forward strand.
CTATAGACAAACCTGGCACAATCTTCTTTGTTGTATGACCCTTGAACAACACACTTTTCGAGGTGCACACAACTTCCCTTTGTCACACCTGCGTATACGCGTCTGTCTCCACTGGCACCTGCGTAAACGTATGGAAATACTATACGACAAATTTTGTACGATGCTACACTTTCCTCTTGCTTCTATCAACTGAAACCCACTTGCAGTTGCATCTGATCTCTCTTCTTCTTGACCTATATGATCTCTATATGGACATCCTTCTACACCTATCCAAGATCTTAAATTACTATCCTTCATGATCCAACCCTCTCTGCATAAACTCTTGGACGAAATATCTTCACCTAGTAAGTGAGATCTCCTCACTCTTGTGTAAGAAAAAGTCCTTCTTTACTTCTACACTCTCAACCCTCTTCACACTAGAAAAAGTCCTTATTGGCTATCTCCGACCTTGGTCTCTCACCAAAAGTCTCAACCTTGATCTCTCACAAAAGTCTCCAACCTTGATCTCTCATCAAAGTCTCTCACAAGTGTATCTCACCCAAGTGTCTTCCTCCTTCACCCTAGCCTTGCTTTTATAATCATGAGTTACAATTTATTTATAATATCCAAAGTGATTTATGGTTGAGATTACTTCTCACACTCACTTAAGATTTACATGCTAATTACTTTTAGCATTTCCTTAAATAACTCAATTAACTAATAAAAACAATTTTACTTTAATTAATTCCTTTTAACTAAAGTAAACTCAAGGAAAGAAGGATTTCGATGACTTCCACATGTTAGACACATGCCAATGCAAAAGTACCTATCCGATGCTACCACTAACATCAACACAAGGTACATAAAAACTACGGTCGGGTACTTAACTAAATGAGCTGAAGCAGAGCTAGTCGAAACTTGCACCACAAAAGTGGTGACACAATTTATTTATGAAAACATAATCATAAGATTCAGGTGCCCCTTAACACTTATAAGCGACCAAAGAATACATTTAGTCAATGGTACAATAAAGATACTGTTGGATCTGTTCTTGATCGACCATAGAAATATGGCACCTTATCATCCACAAGTGAATAGAGCAGTCGAGTCATTCAACAAAACACTACAAAAAGGACTAATTTTTTTTTGTGGCATTGACAGAGACGATTAGGATGATAAAGTATTGAATTTCTTATGGGCACACCAAATTTCCTATAAACGATCGACTAGGAAAACACCCTTTAAACTAGTATATGGGAAGGAAACAATGATACCCTTACATCTCTGGATGGATGCAAAAAAAGTTTCTTCTCTTCTCCATTATGACCTCACACTAGCAAATAAGGACAAGCTCTACCAACTGAATAAACTTGAAGAGCAACATTTAACAACAATCCATCATTAGAAATTCCAAAAGCATGAACAAAAATCTTGGCATGATAGTCACCTTTGAAGAAAATACATCAATAATAGTGACCTGGTACTCTTATATGACAACAAGGTCAAAGGAAAAGCAATAAATCTAGAGACCGCGTGGTTGGGACCATTCATAATCAAGGATATGTAGCTAACTGGAGTATTTCAACTTAGAACATTGCAAGGGAAAATCTTTGACAAAGTTGTTAATGGTGCTCGACTAAAAAAATACTACCATTGAAAAAAGAAAGGAAAATAAGTCCATTGGTGAAAAATTCCTTGGAAGCACCAATGAACAAGGATTAGAATGAAAGCCACTTTGTGGCAGTCCAATCTGAGAGAGAGAGATAGAGAGAGAGAGAGAGAGAGAGAGAGAGAGAGAGAGAGAGAAGAAAAACCCAATAAAATAGTCGGTTATGGAGGAATCAGGTAAAAAACCATCCTAGGATGGAAATTTATTTGATGAAGTCATAACCAATTGGGACTAGTAACAAAGAACAAACAATTCAACTTTTGGTTGTCTTAGGAAGTGAAGGACATAAAATGGATGCATAAGGTTTCAATAGGAAAAGACACATAGACCAAAGTAGTTCTCATAGAAAAAATTCACAAGTGCATCCCAGGGACCTCAGAAGGCTATTGGACAAACACATAAGGAATGAGTCAAGTGAGTGATGGAAAATACAATCAAGCAAGCGAGGAAAAACCCAATCAAGCAAGTGAGGATCAAGCAAACATGGAAAACTTGAATTAAGCGAGCAAAAAAAATTTGAATCATTCGACCAAGCAAAGGATAAAATTGAAAAGATTTAGTGGGTCGATCGTGACCATAAAACCGATTATGAAAGACAATTCGACTGATCCAACCATATTGACCAAAAAAATCGATTGAGCCAACTATATTGATTGTAGCAAACAAAAGGATTGAGCTAAACAAATCAATCATTCGACTTCTCTAGAAATAAACCAAAGTCATTGGACTGCGCATGGAAAATTTGTTGACCGGGAAGAATACCCACACAAAAGACACTTAATGCAGTCAATTAATGAAGAAAGTTGTTGAAATATCACTTCCACATGCAAATGGACTAGATCCCGCTCAAAATACGCTATAAATACGCACCCCAACCACATCAAAGGACATTACTCAGTCCACCCAATTCTCGTTGCACAAAAATCCCTAATACGAGTTGTTGTGATCCTGACCATTCTAAACCAAGTATAAAAGAAGGAAATAGTGAAGAAATACACTAAATGCTTCTAATTATGGCAGGACTAATACACCAAATCACAGGGCTACCAAATACAATGGAAGTAGTACCAAAAACCATCGACCCTGCATCCTGGACCTAAAAATTCATAGGGTCGACCTCAACAAAGAATTAAAAAGGATTGGTAATCAGTAAGGTAAAATAGATACACATCAAATGTGCCTACATCATTGTAGCATTATGTTTGACATCAACTAGTAGGCATCCAATGTAAAATTGAATATGCTTGAGGCTATTAGATAGATAGTCGAGAATGGAAAATTATTTAATTGGGTAGAGCACCTAGCCGATGTGATCCAAATAAACTGCCAAGAATGCCATGAATTCAACAAGGCCATTTGTTACACATCAAAATTACTCATCTCAATGATGACCTATTGTCGTCATTACAAGTGTCACATTTTTTCACAAGTGTCGCAAGTGTCACAGACATCATACATTCATCTTGCCTATGTCGTGTCTCAAACAACATCAGAAGGAACACTTGAAGAAATCCTCAGAGACTGGTTAAAGAAGGAGAAATCATTTGACAAAGAGTACAAATCCTTTTCCTTGAGAAAAACCACTTAAAAATGAATTTTGAAGGGAAACGCTCCCCTACCCACTAGCATGGAGCGCTAGCGCTCCTTTTCCTCCTTTTGGGGAGTGTTGTAGCGCTCTGTGCCCCATTCTGGGGGAGCACTGGGTTGTTTGAGGAAATCTTGGGTTGTTCAGGAAAATCAGGGAAAGATTCCCCTCATCTCTGGAGTCAGTTTGATTTGAATCTGAGGTCAAGGCTGGATCTTAGGAAGGATCCACAACTAATGGATAAGGATCCTCAACCTATCCCAAGAATCTCTAAGGTGGTTGGGTCTCTCAAAGCCTATATAAGGAGACCTCCTCATGGTGAAAATAGGGAGACATTGAAGGCATCAAAATTATGATCTCATAAGGACGATAATCAGTGAAGCATAGTCATTTTGTTTGTGGATCATTTGAGAAAGGGGTTGGACAAGGAGAGTTGGAAGAGGCTATTGCAGCTTCATCAAAGGTCTATAAGTATCTCTATTGATCTCTCATTAATACATGTGCTTGGCCTGTTTCTTTCAAGATTGTGTATACCTACATGAACTTGTCTTTAATGGATAGATCTAGTTTCAAACTAATCATAGTAGAATAGGAAGCATGTTTTGTCTTTGATTGGATTGCAGGACTTGTTGAAGAGTTTGGGGATCAGATCTCAACTTGGACTGGGCAAGGACAAACTATTGGTTGTGGAGCCTGATTATCTTCCTGATTCAGAGGTCCTTGCTTTCAGCCGTGTTTATACCCCATGAATAATTTACACCCCAGAAGTATGTACATTCTTCCACGCGGGGGAGTGTAGAGGGGGGGTACCCCCTCTGTGGGGTTCGGGGGGGATATCCCCCCGGTTGGGGGGTTCAGGGGAAAGTGGCCCCCCGAAGGAAAAATTGCCTTGTAAATGTATATTGTAATTTCATTGTAAATCTGGACTGTTCATTATAAGGTCGTAGATCTAACAATAGAAATTATGTTAGGGTTTTTTTCCCTAGAAGGCAACCCTCTGTTATGAGGGAAATGTATTGTGGCTATGCATTATGGTGAGTATTATATTCTGAGAGAGGAGACTGTGAGAGAAAGAAGAGGAAGTTACAACAGGTTTTTCTGTAGGTTGTATCCCTTCATTTGTTGGATAATAATAAAGGAAGTACCTGGCAATTTTTCTGATGGACGTACCCACACTGGGTGAACCACGTAAATCTGTGTCTCTGTTGTATTGTGTATATTTTTTGTTTTGTTTCCGCATTTGTTTTATTTTATTGCTCTGTAGTCTTGTTTTTCTAACAACTGGTATCAGAGTGAAAGGTAACTTGCAGGAAAAGAGGGTTCCAGGTTCGAGTGGGAGCAATGTTGGAAGATGGAAAGTTTAGGGTCGAGAAATTTAATGGCCAAAACTACCAGTTATGGAAGATGCAGATGGAAGATTATTTATATCAGAAGCATCTATTCCTACCATTGGGCAGAGTAGCAAAGAAGCTGATGGCCATGAAGGACGAAGAATGGGAGATTCTTAACAGAAAGGCTCTAGGAACGATACAGGTGAGCTTGGCAGCGTCGGTGGCTTTCAATATTTCGAAAGAAAAGACAACAAAGGATTCGATGGACACGTTGACTAAACTGTATGAAAAACCCTCGATGTCTAATAAGGTATTTCTAATGAAGAGATTATTTAATATGAAGATGTCATAAGGTGGGTCTGCTGCAGATCATTTAAATAAATTTAATATGGTTACTAATCAACTAAGTTCTGTAAAAGTGGACTTTGATGATGAGGTTAGGGCTCTTCTAATCTTGTGCTCATTGCCAGAAAGCTGGAATGAATTGGTCATGGATGTAAGTGACTCTATCTCTGGTTCAAATACTTTAAAATTCGATGATGTTGTTGGTGTTATCCTTAGTGAGGAAATGTGACGGAAAAGTAGAGGTGAGACATCAGGTAATGCGTTGAACATGGAGAACAGGGGAAGACAAAAGGATAGAGGAAAGGGCCCAGCGAACTATGGGTATTCTAGGAAGGGCAGATCCAAATCTAGACTTGGAAAGATAGAGTGTTGGAATTGTGGGAAGAAAGGACATCTGAAGAAAGAGTGCAGAGCTCCAAAAAAACAAAGAGGAGACCGTGAGAGAAAGAAGAGGAAGTTACATCGGGTTTTGTTGTCGGTTGTATCCCTTCATTTGTTGGATAATAATAAAGGAAGGACCTGGAAATTTCTCTGGTGGACGTAGCCCACATTGGGTGAACCATGTAAATCCATGTCTCTGTTGTTTTGTGTATCTTCTGTGTTTTGTTTTTTCATTTGTTTTATTTTATTGCTCCGCGGTCCTGTTTTTCTAACACAAACATCGTAAAGAGGTACATCTTCTTCCTCTTCTCTATAGATTAGCTTAGCTAGGTTTAAAAGGATGTCAATGACCAAAGTTAGCACCTTTCTGTCTTGATCTTAGAGATTTAGGGTTCAAGAGGGAATCCACCTGTCCGCAAGGGGATTTTCTTGTAACACTGTCATGTATCCTTCCCTGTTAATTTGGATAAAAATGAGCCAAATATACCAAGTTGAAGAGACTATATTCACAATCATGTTGACCCCGACTATGTACAAATTCCAATGTTTTGCTGCATACTGGAAGGGCCATAACGAAGAACATTCACCCCAATACATGTTCCAATAAATAGTAAATACACTTAAGAATGCCAGTATTCGATGGAGAGTGCCCAAAAATGTAAGAAGAGAGATACCACTAGGGTTACATGTTCATTTATATCTTGACTATACTAAATTTTTTTATGTGCATGGACAAACTGAGAATCAACCAAAATAACTTCCATACCATTCAACTACCTAATAGATCTCTTAGGAGATCCAATGACAGACAAACACTGTCACTCCCATTCCACCACTTGTTGCAGAAGTTATCGCCAATACCATCATGACATTGAATAACGAGGAAATCAACAAAGAATAATAGGTTTCCTTATACATAGTCTCGTTTTCTATTGACGTGAGTAGTACATCAAAATATCCTAAAAAGAGGGTGACTACAAGAAAACAGTTGGGTTAGTAGAACAAGTTGACATAGTTCAGGAAGACATTAAAGTTGACTTACAATATGTTCTAGAAGGTATGGATTAAATCGACTTTGAGAACCCCCTGCTCAAAAATAAATTGGAAAAAGTAGCTTAACAAGTTCTCTCTGAAACAAACGACCTTGGACAGTCGATAAGAAAACACACACATGATAGAAATAAATGCCTCGAATCAAGTGCCAAAACTCAGTATGTAGAAGCTTGATAACAAGCCAAGGAACTAATTATCGAATCCCTCAAGAAAAAAATAACAATTGAAAGGTATATGTAGATTAGAAGGGAGAAAAGGCAATAGCAAGCCAAACAACAAGCCAGGGAGGATGCGACTGCAACCAAACAAACAAAAAAGAAGAAACAAGGGAAAAGCATGATCAAAATTAAAATACCTCGACCTAACGCAACTCCAGTTGATCTAAAGTAGGAATCATCACCAAAATGACCGACTCTTATTGCTCAGGAAGCCTTGGTTCAAACAATTGTAGCACAACAATTGACTCAATAGCAATAGTTGGCCCAACAACAACAATCAACACAACAACAATTGAATCAACACCAACATTCAGTTGGGCAACCAACAGGACAACAAAACAATCAACCTTCAGAACATGAATCGACTAGGGATAAAATAGTAGATTAGAAGGGATAAAAGGTAATAACAAACCAAACAACGATCCAGGGAGGATGCAACTGCAGCCAAAGCAACAAAAATGAAGAAACAAGGGAAAAGAATGATCAAAATTAAAATACCTCGACCTAGCACAACTCGAATTGATCAAACTTAGGAATCATCACCAACGTTACTCACTCTTATTTCTCAGGAAGCCCCGGTTCAAACAATTGCAACACAACAATTGACTCAATAGAAACAATTGACCCAACAACAAAAATCAACACAAAAATAGTTGAATCAACACCAACAGTTGGTTGGGCAACCAATAGGACAACAAAACGATCAACCTTTAGAAAACGAATCAACTAGGGAGAAAATAGTAGATTAGAAGGGAGAAAAGACAATAGCAAGCCAAACAACAAGCCAGGGAGGATGCGACTACAACCAAAGAAAAAAAAAAGAAGAAACAAGGGAAAATCATCATCAAAATTAAAATACCTCGAACTAACACAACTCCAATTGATCTAAATTAGGAATCATCACCAACGTGACTGAGACTTATTGCTAAGGAAGCCTCGGTTCAAACAATTGCAACGCAACAATTGACCCAATAACACCAGTTGGCCCTATTAACACTCTCTAAATTTTGTCCCGTTGAATAGACAAACAATAGAGGTAACTATTTCAACCTACTTTAGAGTTGAAGCACTAGCTTGCTCAACTCAGAGAGGGCTCTCTCATGTCACTTGATATTTCTTTAATGAACAGTGGCTAGATTTGGTTTGTTTGGGGGGGTGTTATAAAGTTGCTAAAGAAATGGAGGTGACATTTGGGATATGGAGTTAGAAATGAACAATGCATTGACAAATCATTAGAATTGTCAAGAGGAAAAAGGCTAAATGAGGCAATGAGTCTGAGTTTTAAATTGAAATTTGCGTGGCAAAGGAGGAAAAAGGGAAACATATAACTACATCGAAGCATATTAAAATGAATTCTGACTTAGCTAAGAAGAAACATACATATTTTAAATTGCTTAGATTGAGAGCGTCATCAAGACAAATTCCGGGCCTTTAACTCTCCAATTTAAAGGCGAAAATTGTAAATGGAATAAAATATCACAGGAAATACACACTACGAAAGAAGACAGAACTCATATCACAACCAATTAGAATCTTTTCATAAACAGTTCAAAAATTCGCTTCTGCATTTGCGTATTCACTTTAGCTCCAAGATTTTACAAAGTCTTCCTGCTCGGAGGGCAGGCCCCTCTTTTCTTCATGCTTTCTTTAATCTTGGGATGATATATATAGAGGATTTACATGCAGGATTCCAAATGATTAAAATTCCCCATAGTTTTGAAGATAGACATTGGTTACAATAAGGAGTAACGTATAACAACGGTTTTGCTACTTCATAAGAAGCGTTATAAATAGGAGTGACATATTTGAAGTTTCTCGTTGAACACCACATGTTCAAAACTTTCTGAAACGTACTCAATTCAGCCTGAGAACTTATTCCATCTTGGCAATTTCTTTCTTCAGATAACTTAACCAAACCAATTGGTTTTCCCCGACGCTCTCAACCTCCTTAGCTCTGATCATTGTTTCCTGTCACTTGCTCTGCTTCCTCTTCACTGCCTGCTTGTAGCGCCCATCCGCGTGTCCATTGATGATTAAATCCCTCATGATGGGATTTAGTCTGACTTCTGATTCTGGCTCTGTCGCAGGGTCAGTATGGAATTTTGTTGCTAATATCCATGCAATCGACCTCTCTTTCTTACTCATCAATGAATTCACCATATTGGTTGAAAATCCTGGTTCATTGGGGGCTGTTTGACTAGCTTTATCTATTTTCCCCATTTCACAGAAAAACCTCAGACTTGTCTCCCTAATCTTTTTATTACTTCGTTCAGAATAGAATGTCGATTGCTCAGAACAGAAAAATTTTATCTATATTTTGGAGGACAATTGTCATCGAGTTTTTAATCATAGACTGATGACGATAGTACTTGTCTGAACTACTACCCATCATACTCGGTTTTCAGCTTCAAATGATTAGCCTCCGGATCATCCTTCTGGCGGCACTTACCTGACACTGCACGATGTAACGTACTTGAGCAACGGTACTGATGTGACTGGATAAGTCGTTAACTCTTCCCATTTCGTACTCAATCTGTGGAAGTGACACATATCGAATGATTTTTTAACATGTGACATCGGGGTGTGGTTGAGCGGTTTTGCGCTCACCCACTTTTCCCTCCGATATGATTTAGGGGGTGTCGCGTGTCCACATTTTGAAACCATGGTATTTTCCCCAGCCCACCCTCGAAAATTATCCTCCGCACTACTTGGATGCCTGATATGTGTCTGGGCCACTCCAAAATCTATGGTCGCCGAGTATCTACGACTTTTGATATCGGGGGTTGGAAAAAGTGGTTTTGAATAACCCACTTTTCGCCTCGATGTACCTGTGAGGGCACCATGCATCCATGAAATGAAACCATGGTATTCTCCCTAGCCCGCCCTCGAATAATTAAATCTCGCTCTATTTCATCACCCGATATGTGTTTTGGTCGTTGATTTGGACCGCTTCAAGATCTATGGTTCCTGGGCCCCATCATTTTTGCACATCCGCTATATTTGCCTTTTCTCCACCAGATATAGCCCGGTCCTCCAAATCACGCCATGTCTCTACACTGCTTTACTCCCCCACTAAATCTGAAACTCATATTTCATGTATAATTGTTATGGTGATAACATGGGCTCCAACTTGGGATGCTATCCTCCCTCTAAGGTAGCAAAGAACTGTAGACCCGATGCCTTCTTCATTGGGATGATTTCGAAACATGTGCATGTACCCCGTTCTGTCTTGGAGACCGAGTGTCAATTTAAAACCAAACTTTGCACACTACTCTCAACTGGATGTTGAACAAAAAATACCGCTAGAATCTAACTGTACATACTACTGGAAATCCAAAAAATGCTTGACCATCAAGCTTATTGGCACACTCCTACCTACCCTAACTGCTAAAACGAACTGCCAATCAAGTGAAATCATAATGCCAATGCAGCCATGACAACATTTTATCTACTGCTTGTTTTCTTTGCACTTGCTTGTTCCAAAGCTTTTTTGCTGATAATTCATTAAAAAATTCATCCATAAATCCAAATCTCAAAAAATAAAAAATATTTGGATTGTTTACTACCTCCAACAAAACTGCAAATGGGTCTTCTAAAAAATGCACAAAACAACTATCCCGTTTCACCCTTTTCACTCGATCCTTGTTTTCATGCAATTTAACCTGTTGACTTCCCTCGAGAAACTGACAGGTTTGCTAAGAAGTCTGGAAGTAATAGTTTCTTGATACATAAGGCAACCATGGCTGAAGAACATCATCTGGTGTAAAGAGACCCATATTTAATAGAGGCACCAATTCGTCAATCCCTTTATCCTTAAGCTTGCAACCCACTATCCTCTGTAGATCTTGATTATAAACATTTTCCATATAACGTGCCATGGGATCATGAAACACATGAAAGAACGTTTCCTTTTCAGAAGCTAAGGCAGAAAAACAAGCTTCCTTCATAAGTGTTTTTTTCTCTTGCTTCATTTCTTCAATATTGGGAATATTTTCGAATGAAATGACAACAATAGGTGTGTCATACATAACAAAAAAAACATTCATACATTCTCGAACATATTCAAATATGACAGCCATATCATGTGCATCATCCTTTTCATTGTCTTTCTGTATTTCTGATTGAGAAATGGTAGACGTTGTTTTGTTGCTTTTTATGTCTTTTGTTTTTTCACTACTTGGAGTCTTCATAGATGCAGTTTCAGAATCCTCATCCATGTCTAGGCCACTTATAAATTGGACCACCACGTCATTTTCAGGGGAAGAAAGACAACTTTGAAACACTTTGTCTTGCTGGAAATATTGTTGAATATCTATATTAGTTTCAGGAGAAGTAAGATTACCTTTAACAACCATTTCTTGATCAACTTCTTCTTCTTTTTCAATCTGGTGGTTAAGCACAGGTTGCAACTACGAATTGGAATATCCTTTCAAGTAATCAACTACATGATCATTTAATGCATGTGACTGTTGTTGGTCTTCCCCACTGATAACAATTTTCTCATGTAAAACAGTGCCACTGTGAATGCAGTCAGAGTTCCTTGTTTCTTCTGTTATATCATGATTTGCTTTCAACCATTCCAAGGAAGAAAAACATAATGGAAGAGAGTTTTCATTTGTAAGTCCACTACTTTCTTCATATTCAACATCATGCCTGGAGGCTTTTTGATTTGAAACATTATAAACATTTTGCTTTAGCAATTTGAAAGAAGCAAAACATAATGGCAAGGTTCTTTCACCTGATTTAAAACCTCCTTCATTTTCTTCACTGTTGTAAATTCCTTTGGATTGTTGAATACACTCACTTTCAGATTTATCTTCGACCGATGGATGCAATTTTGAACTGACAAGATCTTCTACATAACAAGTAACAGGGTCATCAAACACATGAGAAGATTGCCGCAACATCTTGTCAATTTGTTCTAGTGAATTAGTGTGATTTGGCATCAACACACATTCATTTTCTTCAATGATGATCTCAGAATTTTCTTTCAACAATTTAAATGCAAAAAATCATAAAGGCAAAGAATTCCCTTCAGCTGATTCAATACTTTCTACTTTGTAATTGTGATATGTAGGCTGATTTATTTCATTATACTGTCGAAAAGGGATGTTTTCTGACAGAGAACACCCAGCTAGTTGTTCTAGGAAGTTAACATCAGAATCATCATCATATTTATCATATATAGGAAAATCAACAACATTTGCAATGTCATCTAAGAAGAAAAAACTTGGAACATCAACCTTCTCTTCAACAAGATGACTTGAAACTTCATCTTCTTGATTGTCTATAAATGAATACATAAAACAATAAATCATCTGCTTATCCTGGAATAGATCAGGAGCACCTCCTCCTTCAACAAGTGGAATATAATCTTTTGCAAAATCATGAGCATTGAAAACTTCAAGAGAAGCTATGATATTATTGACTCGATGTTCAAGATTCCAATCAACCCTTTCTTGTTCATATTCACTTTCATATTCTTGAATATCCAACCCCTCATTTCGGCTATATTCACATGCTTCGATATTGTGTTGAATCTCCTGGGCATCATCGAACATTTGCTGTAAAGACTTAGCTCTTCTTTCCATCAGGAGAAAGGACAAATCTGGATGAAGTGTAGTTGCATAATGGAGCATGGCAGCAGTTTTGGTGGGTTGAATTTCTTTGGGAAAATTGTAGTAAGTACTGGAAAACCTCCTGCTGAATGTAGAATTAGTTTCATTGCTCTGACCCTTTAAGGCATATAACTTTTTAAGTTGTAGATCTAAATATTTCTTCCTGCCCCAAAACTTTAAAAAAGCATTCTTCAATTCCTCCCATGAGCTAATCGTCTCTGGCTGCAAATGTTTAAACCAGTATTTGGTATTCCCCTTTAAGGATTGAGAGAAGTCTCTCATACAAACATCCTCATGATCAATCTCAAGCAAATCTATAAAATGATCAAACCCTTGGATGTGTTTTTCAGTTGAGATGGCATCAGGTTCCCCATCAAACATAGGTAGGTACTCATAGTACTTTGGAGGGAATTCATGGAGGACTTGGGGTAACTTCAAGGGTATGTATCTATGATGGGTCTTGGAGGGCGTTGGATCAAATACAAGAGGTGAAATATCAACCTTGGCTTCATGGGGATCATCAACTTGGTCATGGTCATCAGATGGTTTAGATGGGATATTTTTATCAAAATCAATGATAAGCTGATGAGATATCTGTATAGCTTTAAGGGGAGGATATATAATTTCAATGTTGTTATGATCTTCATTTGCATGCAACATGTAAAGAAAAACTTTTCTAGCATGTTTAGGAAAGGACCCGAGGCAACTTATAACAAATAATAAAATGCCTTGGAAAGAATCCCATTTTAAGTACCTGGTTTCTTCCATAATGCTTTTTCATACCTATGTCAGGGGATATCATCTTCGAGTGGAGTTTCTGAATTATATTTGAGGATTGAGTGGAGTCGCTAATAATGTTTTGGAAGATGGATTCTGCATTGAGAGTGGAGTCGCCAGTGAAAATTTAAATTTCTGGATTCTTTTACTATCGGAATCACCTTCAAACTGATTTTTGGATGTGTGGAGTCGCCAGAGCAGGAATACAGCCAATATGTTCCTAAGTGCCTGCTTCTCTCAGACCTTAGAACTGGATCATGTCGTTATTTCCTAGGGAAAAATTTTCAATTTCGTCCCCGACAGCAATGCCAAAATGTTAGCACTCTGTAAATTTTATCCGGTTGAATAGACAAACAACAAAGGTAACTATTTCAACCTATTTTAGAGCTGAAGAACTAGCCTGCTCAACTCAAAGAGGTCTCTCTCATGTCACTTGATATTTATTTAATGAACAATGGCTACATTTGGTTTGTTTGGGGGGGTGTTATAAAGTTGCTGAAGAAATGGAGGTGACATTTGGGCTATGGAGTCAGAAATGAACAATGCATTGACAAATCATTAGAACTGTCAAGAGGAAAAAGGCTAAATGAGGTAATGAGTCTGAGTTTTAAATTGAAATTTGCATGGCAAAGGAGGAAAAAGGGAAACACATAACTACATCAGAGCATATTAAAATGAATTCTAACTTAGCTAAGAAGAAACATACATAGTTTAAATTGCTTAGACCGAGAGTGCCATCAGGACAAATTCTGGGCCTTTAACTCTCCAATTAAAAGGAGGAAAATGTAAATGGAATAAAAGATCACAGGAAATACACACTACGAAAGAAGACAAAACTCATATCACAACCAATTAGAATCTTTTCATAAACAGTTCAAAAATTCGCTTCTACATTTGCGTATTCACTTTAGCTCTAAGATTTTACAAAATCTTCCTGCTGAGAGGGCAGGCCCCTCTTTTCTTTGTTCTTTCTTTATTCTTGGGATGATATATATAAAGGATTTACATGCGGGATTCCAAATGATTAAACTTCCCCATAGTTTTGAAGATAGACATCGGTTACAATAAGGGGTAACGTATAACGACGATTCTCCTACTTCATAAGGAGCGTTATAAACATGACTGACATGTCCGAAGTTTCTCGTTGAATGCAACATGTTCAAAACTTTCTTAAACGTACTCAATTCAGCCTGGGAAGTTATTCCAGCTTGGCAATTTCTTTCTTTAGAGAACTTAACCAAACTGGTTGGTTTTCCCCGATGCTCTCAATCTCCTCATCTCTGATCATTGTTTCCTGTCACTTGCTCTGCTTCCTCTTCACTGCCTGCTTGTAGCGCCCGTCCACGTGTCCATTGATGATTAAATCCCTCATGATGGGTTTTAGTCCGACTTCTGATTCTGGCTTTGTCGCAGGGTCAGTATGGAATTTTTTTGCTAATTTCAGTGCAATCGACCTCTCTTTCTTACTCATCGATGAATTCGCCATATTAGTTGAAAATCTTGGTTCGTTGGGGGCCGTTTGACTAGATTTATATATTTTACCGATTTCATAGAAAAACCTTAGACTTGTCTCCCTAATCTTTTTATTACTTCGTTTAGAATGGAATGTCGATTTCTCAGAACATGATAAATTTATCTATATTTTGGAGGACGATTGTCATCGAGTGTTCAATCATAGACTGCTGATGACAGTACTTGTTTGAACTATGGCCCATGATACTCGGTTGTCATATTCAAATGATTAGCCTCCAGATTGTCCTTCTGGCGGTGCTTACTTGACCCTACACGACGTAACGTACTTGAGAAACGGTACTGATGTGAGTGGATAAGTCGTTAACTCTTCCCCTTTCGTATGCAATCTGTGGAAGTGACACATATCGAATGATTTTTTAACATGTGACATCAGGGTGTGGTTGAGCGGTTTTGTGCTCACCCGCTTTTCCCTCTGATATGCTTTAGGGGGTGTCGCGTGTCCACATTTTGAAACCATGGTATTTTCCCCGGCCCACCCTCGAAAATTATCCTCCGCGCTACTTGGATGCTCGATATGTGTCTGGGCCGTTGATCTGGGGCGCTCCAAAATCTACGGTCATCGGGTTTCTACAACTTTTGATATTGGGGGTTGGAAAAATTGGTTTTAAATAACCCACTTTTCACCCTGATGTACCTCTGAGGGCGCCACGCATCCATGAAAATGAAACCGTGGTATTCTCCCCGGTGCACCCTCGAATAATTAACTCTCACTCTATTTCATCGCCCGATATTCATTTTGGTCATTGATCTAGACCACTTCAAGATCTATGGTTCCTAGGCCCCATCATTTTTTCACTTCCACTATATTTTCCTTTTCTCCGCCAGATATAGCCCGGTCCTCCAAATCGCGCCATGTCTCTACACTGCTTTACTCCCCCACTAAATCTGAAACTCGTATTTCATGTATAATTGTTATGGTGATAACATAGGCTCCAACTTGGGATGTTATCCTCCCTGTGAGGTAGCAAAGAACTGTAGACCTGATGCCTTCTTCATTGGGCTACTTTCGAAACATGTGCGTGTACCCCGTTCCGTCTTGGAGACTGAGTGTCAATTTAAAACCAAACTTTGTACACTACTCTCAACTGGATGCTGAACAAAAAATAACGCTAGAATCTAACTGTACATACTACTAGAAATCCAAAAAATGCTTGACCAACAAGCTTATTCGCACACTCCTACCTACCCTAACTGCTGAAACGAACTACCAATCAAGTGAAATCATAATGTCAATGCAGCCATGACATCATTTTATCCACTGCTTTTTTTCTTTGCACTTCCTTGTTCCAAATCTTTTTTGTTGATAATTAATTCAAAAATTCATCCATAAATCCAAATCTCAAAAAATAAAAAATATTTGGATTGTTTACTGCCTCCAACAAAACTGCAAATGGGTCTTCTAAAACATGCAAAAAACAACTATCTTGTTTCACCCTTTTCACTGGATCCTTGTTTTCATGCGATTTAACCCGTTGAATTCCCTCGAGAAACTGACAGGTTTGCTGAGAAGTCTGGAAGTAATAGTTTCTTGAAACATAAGACAACCATGGTTGAAGAACATCATCTGGTGTAAGGCGACCCATATTTAATATAGACCAATTCGTCAATCCCTTTATCCTTAATCTTGCAACCCACTATCCTCTGTAGATATTTATTATAAACATTTTCCATATAACGTGCCATGGGATCATGAAACACATGAAAGAATGTTTCATTTTCAGGAGCTAAGGCAGAAAAACAAGCTTCTTTCACAAGTTTTTTTTGCTCTTGCTTCATTTCTTCAATCTTGGGAATATTTTGGAATGAAATGGCAGCAATAGGTGTGTCATACATACCAACAAAAACATTCATACATTCTCGAACATCTTCAAATATGACAGCCATATCATGTGCATCATCCTTTTCATTATGTTTCTGTATTTCTGATTGAGAAATGGTAGACGTTGTTTTGTTGCTTTTTATGTCATTTGTTTTTTCGCTGCTTGGAGTATCCATAGATGCAGTTTTAGAATCCTCATCCATGTCTAAGCCACTTAGAAATTGGACCACCGCATCATTTTTAGGGGAAGAAAGACAACTTTGAAACACTTTGTCTTGCTGGAAATATTGTTGAACATCTATATTAGTTTCAGGAGAAGGAAAATGACCTTTAACACCAATTTCTTGATCAACTTCTTCTTCTTTTTCAATCTGGTGGTTAAGCAGAAGTTTCAACTCCAAATTGGAATATCCTTTCAAGTAATCAACTACATGATCATTTAATGCATGTGACTGTTGTTGGTCTTCCTCAATGATAACAATTTTCTCATGTAAAATAGTGCCACTGTGAATGCAGTCAGACTTCCCTGTTTATTTTGTTATATCATGATTTGCTTTCAACCATTCCAAGGAAGAAAAACATAATGGAAGAGAGTTTTTCATGTGTAATTCCACTGCTTTCTTCATATTCAACATCATGCCTGGAGCCTTTCTGATTTGAAACATTATAAACATTTTGCTTCAGCAATTTGAAAGAAGCAAAACATAATGACAAGGTTTTTTCACCTGATTTAAAACCTCCTTCATTTTCTTCACTGTTGTCAATTCCTTTGGATTGTTGAATACACTCACTTTCAGATTTATCTTCGACCAACGGTTGCAATTTTGAACTGACAAGATCTTCTACATAACAAGTAACAGGGTCATTAGACACATGAGAAGATTGCCGCAACATCTTGTCAATTTGTTCTAGTGAATTAGTGTGATTTGGCATCAACACACATTCATTTTCTTCAATGATGATATTAAAATTTTCTTTCAACAATTTAAATGCAAAAAAAAATAAAGGTAAAGAATTCCCTTCAGCTGATTCAATACTTTCTACTTTGTAATTGTGATATGTAGGCTGATTTCTTTCATTATACTGCTGAAAAGGGATGTTTTCTAACAGAGAACACCCAGCTAGTTGTTCTAAGAAGTTAGCATCACAATCATCATCATATTTATCATATATAGGTGAATCAACAACATCTGCAATGTCGTCTAAGAAGAAAAAACTTGGAACATCAACCTGCTCTTCAACAAGCTGACTTGCAGCTTCATCTTATTGATTTTCTATAAATGAATACATAAAAAAATCAGTCCTCTGCTTGTCTTGGAATAGATCAGGAGCACCTCCTCCTTCAACAAGTGGAATATAATCTTTTGCAAAATCATGAGCATTGAAAACTTCAAGAGAAGCTATGATATTATTGACTCGATGTTCAAGATTCCAATCAACCCTTTCTTGTTCATATTCACTTTCATATTCTTGAATATCCAACCCCTCATTTCGGCTATATTCACATGCTTCGATATTGTGTTGAATCTCCTGGGCATCATCGAACATTTGCTGTAAAGAATTAGCTCTTCTTTCCATCAGGAGAAAAGACAAATCTGGATGAAGAGTAGTTTCATAATGGAGCATGGAGGCAGTTTCGGTGGGTTGAATTTCTTTGGGAAAATTGTAGTAAATACTGGAAAACCTCCTGCTGAATGTAGAATTAGTTTCATTGCTCCGACCCTTTAAGGCATAGAACTTTGTAAGTTGTAGATCTAAAGATTTCTTCCTGCCCCAAATCTTAAAAAAAGCATTCTTCAATTCCTCCCATGAGCTAATCGTCTCTGGCTGCAAATGTTTAAACCAGTCTTTGGTATTCCCCTTTAAGGATTGAGAGAAGGCTCTCATATAAACATCCTCATAATCAATCTCAAACAAATCTATAAAATTCTTAAACCCTTGGATGTGTTTTTCAGCTGAGATGGCATCATATTCCCCATCAAACACATGTAGGTACTCATAGTACTTTGGAGGGAATTCGTGGAGGACTTGGGGTAGCTTCAAGAGTATGTATCTATGCTGGGTCTTGGAGGGCGTTGGATCAAATAGAAGAGGTGAAATATCAGCCTTGGCTTCATGGGGCTCATCCACTTAGTCATGGTCATCACATGGTTTAGATGGGATACTTTTATCAAAATCAATGATAAGCTGAGGAGATATTTGTATATCTTTAAGGGGAGGATATATAATTTCAAGATTGTTATGATCTTCATTTGCATGCAGTAGGTAAAGAAAAAAAATTCTAGCATGTTTAGGAAAGGACCAGAGGCAACTTATAACAAATAATAAAATGCCTTGGAAAGAATCCCATTTTAAGTACTTGTTTTCTTCCATAATGCTTTTTCATACCTCTATCAGGGGATCTCATCTTCCAATGGAGTCTCTGAATTATATTTGAGGCTTGAGTAGAGTTGCCAATAATGTTTTAGAAGCTGGATTCTGCATTGAGAGTAGAGTCGCCAGTGAGAATTTAAATTTCTAGATTCTTCTACTAGTGGAATCACCTTCAAACTGATTTTTGGATGTGTGGAGTCGCCAGAGCAGGAATACAACCAATATGTGCCTAAGTGTCTGCTACTCTCAGACCTTAGAACACGATCATGTCGTCCTTTCCCAGGGAAAAATTTTCAATTTCATCCCCGACAGTGGTGCCAAAATGTTAGCACTCTGTAAATTTTGTTTGGCTGAATAGACAAACGACATAGGTAACTATTTCAACTTACTTTAGAGCTGAAGCACTAGCCTGCTCAACTCAGAGAGGGATCTCTCGTGTCACTTGATATTTCTTTAATGAACAATGGCTAGATTTGGTTTGTTTGGGGGGGTGTTATAAAGTTGTTGAAGAAATGGAGGTGAGATTTGGGATATGGAGTCAGAAATGAACAATGCATTGACAAATCATTAGAACTGTCAAGAGGAAAAAGGCTAAATGAGGCAATGAGTCTGAGTTTTAAATTGAAATTTGCATGGCAAAGGAGGAAAAAGGGAAACACATAACTGCATCAGAGCATATTAAAATGAATTCTGACTTAGCTAAGAAGAAACATACATAGTTTAAATTGCTTAGACCGAGAGCATCATCATTACGAATTCCGAGCCTTTAGCTCTCCAATTTAAAGGAGGAAATTGTAAATGGAATAGAAGATCACAGGAAATACACACTACAAAAGAAGACATAACTCATATCACAACCAATTAGAATCTTTTCATAAACAGTTCAAAAATTCACTTCTGCATTTGCGTATTCACTTTAGCTCCAAGATTTTACAAAGTTTTCTTGCTAAGAGGGCAGGCCCCTCTTTTCTTCATGCTTTCTTTATTCTTGGGATGATATATATAGAGGATTTACATGCAGGATTCCAAACGATTAAACTTCCCCATAGTTTTGAAATAGACATTGGTTACAATAAGGAGTAACGTATAACGACGGTTC
The DNA here is from genome assembly GCA_000966675.3 of Picea glauca. Taxonomy (NCBI): domain Eukaryota; kingdom Viridiplantae; phylum Streptophyta; class Pinopsida; order Pinales; family Pinaceae; genus Picea; species Picea glauca. The sequence continues at coordinate 161,636 of JZKD02S1796189.1, forward strand.
TCCTACTTCATAAGGAGTGTTATAAACATGACTAACATATTTGAAGTTTCTCGTTGAATTCCACATGTTCAAAACTTTCTGAAACATACTCAATTCAGCCTGAGAAGTTATTCTAGCTTGACAATTTCTTTTTTGAGAGAACTTAACCAAATCGGTTGGTTTTCCTCGACGCTCTCAAGCTCCTTAGTTCTGATCACTATTTCCTATCGCTTGCTCTGCTTCCTCTTCACTGCCCGCTTGTAGCGCCCGTTCGTGTGTCCGTTGATGATTAAATCCCTCATGATGGGATTTAGTCTGACTTCTGATCCTGGTTCTGTCGCAGAGTCAGTATGGAATTTTTTTGCTAATATCAGTGCAATCGACCTCTCTTTCTTACTCATTGATGAATTCACCATATTAGTTGAAAATCTTGGTTCGTTGGGGGTCGTTTGACTAGCTTTATCTATTTTCCCCATTTCACAGAAAAACCTCAGACTTGTCTCCCTAATATTTTTATTACTTCGTTAAGAATGGAATGTCGATTACTCAGAACAAGAAAAATTTATCTATATTTTGGAGGACGATTTTCATTGAGTGTAAAATTAATCATAGACTGCTAACGACAGTACTTGTTTGAACTACGGCCCATCATACTCAATTGTCAGCTTCAAATGATTAGCCTCCGGATCGTCTTTCTAGTGGCACTTACCTGACGCTGCACTATGTATCGTACTTGAGCAACGATACTGATGTGACTGGATAAGTCGTTAACTCTTCCCCTTTCGTATGCAATCTGTGGAATTGACACATATCGAATGATTTTTTAACACGTGACATCGGGCTGTGGTTGAGCGGTTTTGCGCTCACCCACTTTTCCCTCCGATATGATTTAAGGGGTGCTGCGTGTCCACATTTTGAAAACGTGGTATTTTCCCCGGCCCGCCCTAAAAAATCATCCTCCGCGCTACTTGGATGCCTGATATGTGGCTGGGCCACTCCAAAATCTACGGTCATCGGGTCTCTACAACTTTTGATATCGGGGGTTGGAAAAAAGTGGTTTTGAATAACCCACTTTTCACCCCGATGTACCTCTGAGGGTGCCACGCATCCGCAAAAAGAAACCGTAGTATTCTCCCCGACCCACCCTCGAATAATTAACTCTCTCTCTATTTCATCGCCTGATATGCATTTTTGCCGTTGATCTGGACCGCTTCAAGATCTATGGTTCCTGGGCCCCATCATTTTCGCACCTCCATTATATTTTCCTTTTCTTCGCCAGATATAGCCCGATCCTCCAAATCGGGGCATGTCTCTACACTTCTCTAATCCCCCACTAAATCTAAAACTCGTATTTCATGTATAATTGTTATGGTGATAATAGGCCCAACAACAACATTCAACACAACAACAGTTGAATCAACACCAACAGTCGGTTGGGAAACCAACAGGACAACAAAACGATCAACCTTCAGAACACGAATCAACTAGGGAGAAAATAGATTGATAAGATGAGTGACAATAGACAAGGAAACAACCAACATAGTAAGTAAAGAAGTAGGGTATGACAAAACAATTATCTCAACAACAACAGACTGAGAAAAAACTAGATCAAGGGTTGACAAAACAATCGACCAAACAACAACGTGATCAATTTGCATAATAGTCAACCCAATACCATCGACATAAACAATGCTCCCCTTCCATACCAAAAAACACTCCTCCGACCCAGACTATACCACCAACTTCCACTGCACCTCTAGTTGGTTCAACTAGATATACTACATCATCTGCATAGGCATCTCGATAGCAACCAACTCCAAAGCAACAAAAAAAGCTGCACCTAGGTCAACTAAGAGGACGGATCATAGGAAAGAACAAGATTCTAAGTTGAAAAAACCTAAAGTGTTCACAAAATTCTACCTAGAGGAAGACCCTAGCAAGAAGTCTAAGGTAATATTCAACCCAACTAGTGCTTAAGACAACCAAATTATGGACTTATATCATTAAATCAACAAGGAAAGCATGACTAGATGGAGGAGGTCTTTAAACCATACTTAAAAACTCACCAATAAGAAAGAGAAAGAGAAGGCCACATGAAAGGAATGCCTTAGCCTAACTCAGGAAAAATTGCACGTGGACATGTAAGGATTGATAGATGACAGACTCAACTCAATGAAGAAATTGATTCAAGAACTGGTTGACACAAACCTGCGACTACAAGAAGAAAATAAACGATTAAAAATTGACCAAAAATGATCGATCCTGCAGACTGAGTATGAGAAATTCAAAGAATCAAAGGAAAACCTACAAGTTGTGAGTACCCAAGCATCATCCATGAATGTAGTCCTGAGTAAATAGCCCACATATTTTGCAACTACATTTGGTAGGCTCAAAGGTCCATCAAACACTCTTAGAATAACGTACACATAGAAAAAGTTCTATCTCCAACTCACATGCCTATGATGCCCTGACTAGATAGATTGAACGAGAAAATAAAGTAGAGACATAGTTGGCAACCCGAGAACATTAATGGTTCTAGGATGGCAAGAATGCACAGGTCGAAGCAAGGATTTCCTACAAGCATATTGCATAAATTGTCAAACAAGTTCGACAAGAAGAGGAACAATATAATCCCGAATTAGAAGCAGTCCAGGATACCCATCTAAAAGACGAATTATATTTCTTAAGTTAGATGAAATCCCTTGGAGTTCAAGGACAATGTACTGTTGAATAATGATAGCCATTCGAGCAACAACTCGAGTAGATCACACCATACATTCACCAAACTTGCTTGAATCAATCAACGATCATACCAACACTGACACAATTGAGTCGACCTATGTCTTCCCCCAAGGCCTATATTAAAATTTTCTAGTCCAAGTGCTTCAATCTCACAACCTCCACCCCTCGAACCAAGGATGCCAACACCATAATCACAAATAGAGGAGCTTGAACTGCAAGAAAATATTTGGGAGGAAAGAATATTAAAGGAACTTATAGAGGAACATATAGTCGACCAACCTAAGAATCAACAGGAAACAGATCCAAATGTGGAATTCGACCAACCAAGCCAATCAAGCACAATAGCACAAGAAACATCAATGAATCAACCAGGTCAACAACAAGAAACAAAACCAAAAGTCAAGGCAGTCCAAAAAGCAAAGTCCTTAGCACTAACCCCGACCGACCATGTAATGTCCCCCACCTCTTGATGAAGAGGTCTGGGAAGACTTAGTGGTCTAGACATCCCCACTAGACCATAGTCTCACACAACATGGGGAAAAGTCAACCAAACTAATGTTATAATTTGAAGTTGACTTAGGAAAAAGGGGAAAAGGGAAAAAAGTAACTCAATGAAGAAATATAACGCTGGAGGTTGAGTTAGGAGTTGAAACTAGGGGTTAAACTAACTCAACAGGAAAACAAAATGGAGGTATAAAAGAAAGGCTAGGGCGCACCTCTCGTGGCATCTTGGATATTTGGTATTTTGCTTGTTGAGCTCTTGAGCACACAGTTTTGAGGGTTTTGAGATTACAAACCCTAAAGAACAACTCAGTGGTGAAAGATCCCACTCACCTTGTTCCAAGCTTGGTCTCGAGGATGAAATACTCCACCCACACGATTCTACATTCATCATCTATTTAGGAGAGAAACATGGTCGTACCAGTTAGGGTTTTTCCAGCAGGGGCACACCATTGATTGAGGAGCAGTTCGATTCAGCTTATTGAGAGAGCTTTGGGAGATTCCAGCATTAGGGTTTTGCTTGCAGGACCTTGCCCATCAGTTTGTATGCTTTCTTGAGGAGTTACTATGGCTAGATCATTGTCTACAGGTTGGGACAAATTTTGATGGAAGGAGGACATTTTGGTGATTCAATGATTCTCAGATCTAGGAGGCTCTACCTCAGATTTTATCTTGAAACTTATCCTAGGGGTTTGTGACTGCGCGATCTATCATCCTAGAGAGTTTCAGGAGGTTTGGAGTCCTCATTCATCCAAGCCAAATTGTTGGTCCTATCTAGGGTTTCAAGAGGGTCGAACATGTTTAGGGTTGCAACAGTTGGAGGAGGAAGACGTGGTATTTGGGCTTCATATTTCAGGAGGGGGTTCACATTGACCTGATCTATCTCTTGGTGGAGTTTGGTAGCATTTGGAGGTCTTCTTCAGGAGGTCTGAACCCTTGGTCTTCATCTTCTTCAACAAGACGTACCAACAACTAGGGGGGGTGTGCAAACCCTAGATTTTTGTATTGGATCTCTCATATTGTATTCAGCCTTTGTGAGGCTTGTCTTGTGTTCCAGGAGCATTTTGTAGCAACTCATATCTTCTGTGATTGGATCCATCTGATGTTATTCCAGATCTGCTCATATATTGTATCAGGTTCTTTCTATTTCCTAATAAAGAGGTCAGATCTGTGCTTTGTGGTTCCATATCTATAGATGATGAAATCTTGCATTATGTTGAATGAATCTTGATAAGTTGTGCGGAATAACTAAATATAAACCCTAAGGCCGAAATATCAGTGGCCATCCTGCAAACACAAACAATCAAAAATTAGTTCAATGGTTAGCTAGTGTTCCCAAGCAAAAAAATTGGCTTGGGAACATTATAGACCAACAAGCATGAACAAGTGGGCATACAAATTTTGACCATCGATCAACAAGCCGTCGATCAGAGTTAAGTCCTTAGTTAGAAAAATCAAGGACAATTTTCAAGCCGACGACAAGTTGAACAACATCAAGAAAAGAGAATTGACCTCATGAGTTGCAATTATGAATTGAAGTACGCATGATAGACCACAATCATCATTTCCCCTCGCGAGAACAACTCAACACTCGTGCCAACTTTTCTATAAGAATAACTTGAGGCATGCAATATATAGCTATGTGTAATTTGAGTTGGTTAAGGGAGAGAAATTTTTTGTTCAAGAGATAAATGTTCAGACCAGAGAGATCATACTAGTAAGTCTGACAACATGCATATTCCCCTCAAGAAGGACTAGTTTTTCCGAAGGAGGGCCACAATTAGCCCGAAAGTTTGAAAATCAACATGCGTGTCCAGATTGAAGCCTCGCAGAGAACACACAACTCCTTAGCATTGACTAGAACCATCGACAAAATGGGAGTTGGACCTATTGCCATCAACATAGAAGGAACACAACCAACCATTGATAGGGCATAGTTTAATCGAAGGTAACTCTGCACCATCTGGCCATTGTTCGGCTTTGCAAAAGTCTCAATGAAGCGTAGTCGCAGACACAGGTCACTATAATCAACAAGGGTTCATTGGCGAGATGGGTGATCGAACCATTCTTCTATCCAATAGACCCCCAACGTAATAAGAAGTATGTGGTAAGAGTGGTGATAGTGTAAGTTATGCAACCAGAGTCAACCACTGAGAAAGAACCTAGCCTTGGTCTCTCAAGCTACCATGAATGATCTAGAATTTTTTTTAAAAGTTGCTACATTCTAAAATTGTAAGTGTAAGTCCAAATATCCCTCTTGTTCGAGATGAAGAAGGATTTGTGTGTGGGGGAGATGTTGGAGGGCCTAGTCGATACTGTCGACTAGATCCACCAGTCAACCAAGAGTTGTCAATCGACTATGAAAGTAATTCGAACATGCAAATGTAAATCAGTCGACCATTTGACTGGGTTGACCAACCAGGGTAGTTAAAACAATTGTAACTACCTACCAACTGTCTCAAGGTATAAATATATGAGATCATGAATGTAAACATGGTTTGGTATTGATTATAATATAAGGATACTAGTTGTTGGTCTCACCATTACTTGTATTTTCCTTCTCTTCTTTATGTGTGCTTATGTATATTGTTTTATACCGCTACAACTCCCCCTATAATCCCATAGATTACAACAATTACCTACATTGTCCAATTTGTCGAGCCAAAAAGTACATGTGCTCCAACTAACATTTCACGAATTGGATAGATTGTTTAAGGTTTCCCCAGTGAAGAGAATTCAATACTTGTGTCCCTTAAGGGCCCTTGCAAGTGAGTTGCAACTCATATGAAAAAAAATATCATCCCTCCATTTGAAAATATATCTTTTTGTTGGATTCATCTATGCTAGGATATTTAAACACTTAGGAGTTAGTTAAGTTCAACTTGATCTAATATGTCTTTAGGTAAAAGTGTGTTTCTTTAGTATGCATTTGTAGTTATGTAATCCAACGGTCATGATATGTTCTAGACATAGAGTGATCCGACGACTGATATTCTCCTCGATCTTAATGACTATATTGATCCGTGGAATAACACCTGATTGGTCCATGATCTCTATTTAAAGAGCATGGAGGGTCATTTACTGATGTTCGATTGTGAGAAAATCTCTTGTAAACTATTTTTCTTTTGCATTAATATATTGCCTCAAGTGGCCACGTTGGCTGGGGTCATGGATTGTTTCCCTCTTCGAGGGTTTTAACCACATAAAAACATTGATGTATTGATCCTTGATCTAGTTGTGTGAGTAGTTATTGAAGGTGTTCGTCCTGTGTGAGAATACCCTGTTTTTTCGAACAATCTACACAAAACAATGCTAATGGTGGTCTTTGCATTGTCTTTTTTGGTCATACAAGTGTCCCAACTCCTAAGTTTAGAAGGTGTCATTTCTATAATGAAACACTAAGTAATTTTGCATGCATAGTTCAACTTTTGGAAGCTTTCCCTAGGCAATTGGTCATCTATAGATATGGTATAGACTTATATGATCAAGTGTAGGGTTGTATGACCTAAATCTCTATAGAAGGAATGGCTCATTCTAGTTTACTTGGTTAAAGATTAGGAAAGACAAGGAAATAACTTTAAAGTGATTCAACTAGGCATGCTCTCTAACCATAACATATTCATTTTTTATTATTAGGCCTTAGGCATATATCTAAGAAATGTATAGACCATTATGTCCAACCAATGTCATTTGATAGTCTTTGAAAAAAATTGTCGAGGGGGGAGGGGGACCACACATGTCAAGGTCCCATTACCTTCTTGATGTTTTGCATATTCAAAGCATTAGTTGTCTTTACAACATCCATTGGGCCTAGAACTTGTTTCCTTGACCAAGAGGAGTTATTGGATGGATTCAAAAGTTAAAAGTGTGAAAAAGACTACAATGAAAAAGCTCAAAACAATTAGCAAAAGGATTTCTAAATTAGCAAGTATAATGAATAGCTTCAAAGTTTACTATCCAAGCTCCATCGTATCCTCAAAAACATGGTAGTTAGGAGAAATGCAAACTTGCGTTAACATTGTTCGATTCACAAATGTCTATGTGTGATCAACATTTGTCCTTGGATGAACTACATGTGACCTTGTCTAATATGGCCAATGATAAATACCTAGGGTTGGATGGCTTCTGACATGAATTATATAAGCACACCTAGGACTTTGTGGGACCATGCCTTCTTTAGGTTTGTAGAGAGGCCATTTGTAACAAATTTCTCATAAATCTGATTGATAAATGCAAGGATGGTGTCCAAAGAGATGCCCTAGTTGATTGCCAATTCACTTACAATGAGATTCTATACAAAGCCCTAGTTATACATGTTAAATGCATCATTCCATAACTGATTCAACTGGGGGACACCGGTTTAATCAAAGGTAGATATGTTATGAACAACATTGTTAATTTATGGGAAGGGATGGAGTGAACTAGAATTATTGACCAAGATACTTTTTTGCTCAAAATAGGATTTACAAGATGTAAGATATTCTAGAATGGCCTTTTATTTGGGCAATGCTTTTGGCCATGGTATTGAGCCCTTTTTTTGTTGGGAAGTGGGACCTCTCTTTGCTAAATTTTCGACTTGCTTCACCATAATGGCTTCAAAATTGAAGAGATAGGGCTCCTTCATTCGATTAGACAATGTTTCACTCTATCTCTGGTTCTCTATGTTATGGCAAAGGAAGACTTAAGCAATCTCTTATAGTGAAAAGTTGGGTTGGGGACCATCTAGAATATCACTCTCCAAGTCAAGAAGATGTAGTTGATAAGTGGGCATTTCTCTAAAGACTCATATAACTACAACATTTGGACTTTGTTATGCTATCGCTATTGATCCCAAGGATGATCATATATACATGGTGTACCTAGTACACATACATATACATTAGAAAGCATTTTCAAGGAGTTTCACTTGATCTAGGTGTCATTTTCTCTTTCTTTTGTTTTGTAGCCCCTCTCCTAACCCCTTTGGTCACTTATGAGGCCCCTTTGCTCCTTCTAGTGCCCTCAATTAGGTTTTGGTTGAGCCTTTCACATCATTAGTAGCTTCTTTCATGCTCAATAGACAACCATAACCCTCTTATTGGTATTAAGCCTAATTTTTGGGTTGGCCACATAGAATCATGTCAACCTGCAAGGTCCACGTTACCTCACCATTGTTACCGATTATAGAGGATAGTTTTTGACAATATTACATGTATAATTGTAGAATGGTGCAGACCCTAATTTGTAGTGTATTTAAAAAAGATCATTTCACTCCCATTAAGTCCAATTAGATGATGCAAATTTGGTACTATGATCCTACACTTCATCTAATGAGCTTGCATAAGTGACCTAGCACAAACAGTTTGAGGCTTTCCATCAATTGAACACACAATACTTATGGGTTGTTCACTACAAAGATTTTGCATATACCATTAGCCTACCTCCAGACCTTGGAAATATTTATTCCCTTCAATTGGGTAGCGCTCCTTCAAACCATATAGTTGTTGCCATTCACTACAAAAATTGGGGGCTTAATACTTTGACACAAACACACGTGTTTCTACTCCATTTCTTTGTTGCTCAATAGGCAAAAATGGAATGGAATATGATGCATGTTTGTTTTTTAGGTAAATATAGTGAATTGTCATGGCAATGTTAGTTTAGTTTGCTTTAATCTACTTCATTTCACTACAAATTGTATTTTTGCAAACATTTTGAAAAGCCATAGCAATCCCATAAAACTCTTTTCTTAAGCCCCAAGTTGGCACCTCACAGGGAAGGTTGCTTCTTGTGTTTTTGGTTTCCTTAATTGTAATTAGTTTGGACCAATATTGTGTGCATATCTTGATTGCTTCATCCCTTCATCTACATATTCATTGGCGATCACAATGGGACTACTTTATTTGCTTTCACTTTGGCCTTGTCCATTTCAAACCCTACCTTTATCACAGGGACCTTTTGAATTCTTGTTCTCTTGTTTTCCAGGGTTGTGTTTCTTCCCTTCACGCTTATTTTGAACCCTTACTATTGTATTTTATAGAGGCTGAAGGGTTTTGAACTTAAATATTTACTCATATGTAGCACTAGGAACCGTTGTGTTTCCTTTTCTTAATTTGATATTAAAAACCTTGTTAATAATGGGAGCCAAACATTTTTCTAAACCTAATATGAACGTGCCAAATTACGATGATGGTGATCCTTAGGGTTTGTCTAGGTAAAAACTAGTGTTTCAACCATACTACCCTTCCTTCCACTCCTCCTCAATCCCTACCCACAGTTGGCCTTCATGATCTCATTTCAATTGCTTATATCATTTTTTCCTCATTTGTTTGTGTTCCCTTCACATTGCTTCAAATCAATGTTACCATGCCTCAAAGGATCACACCTTTGCCTACTCCTACTTCCTACTTCACTCAACTAAACATATGTACAACCATCACCCTTCCGAACCAACTTAAAAGTCAACCTATATAGTTAGTTAAGGTAATCTTGATGTTCCTCCTAATTACACATCATTTAGTTCACTTTTCAATCTCAATGTTCCTCCTAATTACACATCATTTAATTCACTTTTTAATCTCAATGTTCTTCCTAATTACACATCATTTAATTCACTTTTCAACATTGACCTACGGAAACAACCCTGTGTATCGATCAATGTGTATCTCAAATCGAACAACCACACCACATACAATGTTTGGGGTACATTTTCAACAACATTTAGCTAGTTACCAAACCACCAAACCAAAGCCTACATTCTCATATGATTCTAACTTTCATGGCTTTGCATATGGGATGGTTTCTCAACCTCGCTTCACTTCGCATGGGTTTATCAACCGCCCCTCATTCATCTCGCTATAGTTTCTCGACCTCCCCTCATTTCGCACGGGATAGTTTGTCAGCCGTCCCTCCTTTATCTCAATCTCTCCATTCCACTCAATGATTGGTTTCTCAACCACCCCTCCAATCTAAATGACCATAACACACCCGTTGTCTTCTTCATTTTTGTCTAAATCACCTTCACAATCATAAACATATGCAGGAATGGTGTCTAGCCAAGGTCTTTTACTCGATTTCAAAACTTGTCTCAATCCCTCACCTCTATACTCTCCATATTTTGCATATCCTCTATACTCTCCATATTTGCCTCCTCTATACTCTCCATATTTTGCACATCCTCAACAATCGTATCCTTAGCCACCATTTCCATATGCATATCCAAATCCTTTCTCTCAACCATCTCCTTGCATTGATCTAGATCTTTCATGCCTTCGGGTGTCCCTCTTCAGCCTCATGTTAATCTTGGTCCTTCATCCATGATCAAGGTGCCACATCTTCATTTTCGCAACTTCTGGTCAATTCTGCATGTCATCCATAAACTATCTCAAAAACCCAATGTCTCCCCATGTTCAAATGACCCTTTTACCTCGATCGCCCAAGTTTAGTTAAGTCCATAGCCAAGACGCTGTTGCCCATGTTGACGCTTTTGTTGATACTTGTTGTGAGTGGATGCCTCAAAACATCATTATATTGAAACTTTTCCCTGGTTCACTCACTATGAAGCTCTTAGATGGTTTCACCACCTCGCACAGAATTTGCTAGTCACTTCCAGCAAATCATAGATGCCTTTGTCGGACACTTTGACACAGCTAAACCTATGATATTGGCATGAAACTTTTGCTCAACATGTTTGAATGTGACCTCAAGTTGTTCCCTCATGCAAACCAGCTAATGATCATTGCCAACTTGTTGAGCTAATCACAAATTCACTTAAACCGCAAGCATGTCTTTAGTTGCTTACAAAACATCCGAAATGATATCAGAATGTTATAGAAAACTGCCTTGCATATATGAAGCTTGGAAGTTTGGAGATTCAAGCTGGTCTAGTCTTGCAACAATACCAAACACCTACTATTCATGTAGATATAAACATTAGCATAACTGGAGATGGTGTGGTTGAAACTTCAAAGTTCAAACACAGTGAAACAGACATGTGAGACAACTCTTCTGACGGATAATGATGATCTGTTTTCATTTACAGTTCGTTTCCTGATAACTCATATGACATATCAGTATGGCCTGCTTCCATATATCTTTTTCATTCCAGAGCACACACTCCGTCGGAGATTCCGCAAGTACATAAAGAAAAATTAGAATACAATGAAAACATTGCAAGAATCCAGGAATTGTTGCTATAGCATGCACAGTGGGGAATCCTTTTATTAAAAAAGAGACAAGTGAATGTGCCTCTTAAGAATTCATTGATGCCCTTACAGAATCTGCCCATTTGGCTTTGACTGCCTCTGATATCTTCTTCTTCTGCTCAACTGATTTAGGGCCCCTCTTGTCTTTACGCTTCTGCTTGCCCATTGCCTTCTCCATTTCAATAACCTGCAACCAGTCTTGATGCATCTTTTCTTTTAGGATTCCATAAGCATCCCATTGTAGTTCATCCTCACCACTAGCACCTATTCTAGCAGCTTCTGCAATATTCTCTTCCCACTCAAGCAAACAGATTTCTTGCAATTTCTTCCTCTTACGTCGTTCTTCAAAGACCTTTCTCATTGCTATTCCAATCTTCATCCTTGTACCCTCACTGCAAGAAAGAAATTTCAAAGATACATTAAGAAAAATGTTAAACAGGATGTAACAAACAAGATACAGAGGAACTTGAAGGAAAGACAAGAAGGCGTAGCTAAACAATAGTTAAAAGGTATAATCTGTAATTAATTTAAGGAAAAAGATCTGAAGTCTTGAGTGCGAAGTTAAACATGATACTTGATCATTTTGAGGATAAACTGATGAGCTAGGGTTTAGGGTTATGATTCAACCTTCCTCTGACCTTTGATGGTGGCCAATTTATGGGGTGAATGGAGAGAGATAGGGGTAGAACACCCCCCCCCGCCTTCGCCCTCTCCCCCCATCCCACAAACCCAATCTCTTACAGATAAATGCTGATAAATCCTGGCAATCGACCTTCAATGGATGAGATTATGACAATTCAGCARGAGGACCTCAGAAACCAATGTTTACCTYGCCCTACAAAAAATGGGTGTTGGGAGAAGAGCAATCCAAATCCATGCATCACAATCAATCCGTCAGAGRTACTGAAGATATTGCAAGGGTTAGGGCACAGGGTATAATCTGCAGATTTATTGGCCTCTGCCGCTCAGAGTAGACCTTGACCGGCTGGATTAGCAACCACTGGAAATTGAGAGGGGATTATGAGTTGTCTATGTTAGGGAGAGGCTATTTCCTGATTTGATTGTCTTCACTCGACAGAGGACAGAAATGCTATTTTTGAATGTGGACCATGGCTCATGAGCAGAGCTGGCCTGTCAATGGAGTTTTGGGTCCGGGGTTTTGATCCAAGGGAAGAAGTTAATATCATTCCCATTGCTGCTATGGTACTAATGATTTGAAAGGTTGAAGAATATTTATTCATAATTGTTTCCAAAAATATCAGATTCTGCTACACAACCACTGATTCCTGACAATGCAAATGAGTATTCCTCCAAGGCTGTAAGAGATTCTCTTGGCCCCTGTGTGACAATGGAAAAGCTAACAAGACAAAGAAAGTTGGGCGACCTATGCCAGAATCTGTGTAAACATGTATCTGAGCAAACCATTACCGAACGAAGTTACTCTAAGGCTAGGATCTTTGGTCTAGGAGCATAAATATCTATTATGAAAATATTGCTTTTAAGTGCAATTTTTGGCAAGAGTATGGTCATCTCAAGTAGGTGTGTACTACAACGTCGAAGAAGCAGATCTTGAAAAGGAAGTGAAGGAATCCCCCAAAAGGAACCTTCTCCCCAAGGGAATCCAGATGGCCAGAAAAAGATGAGATCAGAAGATCAACAGCAAAAAACTTAAGCTGGACCTTCAGGGACAAAACACACTAATGCAGGAATCCAAATGCCCAGAGACAAAGAAATTCACCAATCGAGATGGATCTATTATATTAGGACATATTATGCACTTTGTGGAACCATGTATTATCTGATAGGGCGTTGAATTCAACAAGGAATGTTCTTTAGAAGGCAATTTGAAATATAGAGTGGAAGCAACAAACTATATACTACCAAAATTAAACAACCAGTTTACCTCTGAGGATGACCAAAGTTCAAAAGTTTCTTTCTAACCTGCAAATCCAGATAGCACCAAGTTAAAATAGCAGATTCCCTGCATTGAAACTGACAAAACAACATAATTCTCAGGACATTAAAGTGGGGATACTTGACTACATTGGTCTCTAAAATAAATTTCATTTCTTACATGACATCACCTTGGGGTCTTGCATTGCCTGTTTGGTCCTCTCGCGTATCAGTGCAAGAGTTTCTGTATTACAACAACAACCATTAATATTGTGCAATTGCATATGACATAAATTTAATGGAATAACATAGTGTTTATATCCAGAAAAGTTACGATATAACTTAATGCTAACAAATACTCAGTACTGTCTAACTAGAGATGAAACATACTCTCTTAGACCGTAAACCACAATGAACCTTTTTAGTGCTCCTCCGGGTAAGTCATCCCTGATAAAGTAGGATTAATCTAAAACCATTGTGTGAGCAAAACAGAAACCATCTTGGCATCTGATTCAGACTTTTCCAAAATACCAGGCTCAACAGCAAATTTGTTATGCAGATGGGTGCTCTTTTGAATTACTGCGATCTCAGTTCTTCTTCTAATTTGCTTTTACCAACTTTATGTATATAACTCACTGTGTCAGTACATGGGACTCAATTATAACAGTAGTATGATTTTCTAGTCTCTAGACATGCCCATCCTCTGTATATCAGATATTATTAAGTCATTGCTATCTCTATATCTCATAGACCGCTGTTGTCTGCAATGCAGGCCTGATAATAGGATTATGTACTTTTCTCTATTTTCAGTCTTACCGAAAAAGCAGAACCCATTCTCACAGCATTACCACATAACTAACAACATAAATACGCCGCTGTTGTCTGCAATGGAGGCCTGAAAATAGGATTATGTACTTTTCTCTATTTTCAGTCTTACCGAAAAAGCAGAACCCATTCTCACAGCATTACCACATAACTAACAACATAAATACTTAACATTTTTTACAGAAAAAGCAGAACCCATTTTCATAGCATAACCACATAACAACATAAATATTTAATTTTTTTTGCATAACAACATAAATACTTAACATTTTTTTCCAAAGTAAACCTCATTAGAAAACCAAGGATGTTTATTCATATTCATGGATAGCATCCAGTAAATCTACATATGTAGACTAGTACAGCTCAGGAAATATGTAGACTAGTACAGCTCAGAAAATATGAATCGAGCACCTACTAACCAAATGCCCAACAAAATTGGTGATAACTAGTAGAGATTGAACTAATTCGTTAGTGTATAACTACTCAAACATACCTACACATACACGTATCCTGTAAATATGATGCTCTGTGAGGGAATTTACCTGGGCTGTGCTTTCTGCCTCTGTTCCAGGGTACTTTTCCTTTGCTGGCATTACTGATTCTCAATCTCCTTTCATCTTCCTTGGAAGGCATTTCTTCCGTATCATCGAAAGAGATACTATCTAATCCGCTTTGTACGTCCTCTTCTTGCAATATAGGAACGGCATTTTCAACTGTTGCAATCGTCGCAACAACCTTGATCACAACAGATCCGAGCAATCTCAGATGCCTGGATTTGGAAGCTCCTTGGCTGGAAAGTTGCAATCCCGTCTTCCATCTTGAAGACAGTTCATTGTTTTTAATGCGAACGAAGTTTGCTAAATTTCTTCCATGGGACAATGGGCACAAGCACTTTACAAGAATACCAGTCCAGAGAGATGACTGCAAGGTTATGGTATCTGTCCAGAGAGCCTAGTTTATAACTATAATTGCTACCAGATAGCTTAAACAGATAATCAATCAAGGAAAAAGAGAATAAACTGGCTGACCTGATAACGGCATAAGGCAATGCAAACACCCCAACCGGAGCTCATTCACCACCTGCTCCTCTTCATTCAATTCTCGAAGACTGTTGTGAGTATGTATCCTTGAACGAATTCCGGGGCGGAATGGTTGTTATGTATGGAAATAATATGACAACTTCTGCGGTCCTCTGGTGTATAAAATACGAGAAAGGCGCAGCATCAAGCATCTAAAGATGAACCACACAAACAAGAGTGGAAGAGATAAATAGAAGAAACTGACTAGACAAAGCAAATATCAAATCTCGTATCTCTTTCCCATTAAAGTTGGTTCTGTGAGTCATTTTATCTTTACTTAGAATCCAAGAAGGAAGAACAAAACTATATAGAATTCAAGAAAAGGTCACCATAAGAGAGTCTTGTAGTAACAAAAGTATTTAGAATTCAAGAAAAGGTTAGAATGCGAGAGCTATAAAGTGTTTAGAATTTTTGAGAATCTAAAACTTATATTGGTTGTAACAATAGCGTCTTTGTTGAGAGTCATGATCTAAGTTTCATGTATGTTGAAACTTTCTTTTTGGGGTTTTGTTCTATTATAAATTGACCTAGATGCTCTAAAAATTAATCAGAGTTTTGGATCAGTTAGAACTCTAACTTTTTGGGTTGTCCAATTCTAGTATGGGGATGAAAGATTGCTACATGATTAGACTGTTTCATTTTCATTGTTAAATTGTTTGACAATATGAAATTATGAATTCAAAAACTCATTCTTGCGTCTATGTAAGATAGAAGACAGAGGGGACAAGGGTATACCTTCTAAAATTGAGGTTCATTAACTAATAAGTGTTTTTCTTTTGTATTTATGCCTTCTCTTCTCTCTACCTAGACATGATACTAAAGGGGTATCCCTTAGAGAATTGGTGCCTCACAATCATTACCTATGTTATGTTCTCTCTTATTTATGCCCCTTTTAATTAATTGTTTAAGATTCTTGTGTTTGAGGCATAAAGGAACCACACCAACCCATCTTGAATTTGGTGGTTAAACTTTACTACGGTGATGATGATGTAGGGGAAGCCTTGAGGAAAATAACTTAGTGCCAGGATTATAAAAATATTAGGACGAGGTCATCTTCTTTAAAACACCATCCATATTCTGACATCTTTTCTTTTC
The DNA here is from genome assembly GCA_000966675.3 of Picea glauca. Classification (NCBI taxonomy): domain Eukaryota; kingdom Viridiplantae; phylum Streptophyta; class Pinopsida; order Pinales; family Pinaceae; genus Picea; species Picea glauca. The sequence continues at coordinate 177,933 of JZKD02S1796189.1, forward strand.
TTTCCCACTCCACACTTTGAAATACAATACCTATGCTTGCTTTAGCGAGAAACTCACTTTTGCATCCTCTTACCTTGGCTAAAGAGAGGATTTTTCGGAAAGGATTCATGGGAATGAACCCAGTGGAAACAAAGCATGTAGCTCAAAGGATTAGAGCACGTGGCTACAAACCAAGGTTTTGGGGTTCAAATCCCTCCTCTCCCACCCCAAAAGGGGATAAAAGGAAGGTTCTTTTATGGGTAGGGAGATTAGGATTGGGATAAAAAACACAAAGCTATGGGAGTAACTAAATTATTCATCTCTTATCTCATGTAAGTCTTCCTCAATGTCGTTAAGCTTGGGTACAATGTTAGTAGCAACCATACATATGTTTCTCATAATTAAGACACTTGCTACTAAATTGTGGCCTCTTGAGAGAATGGATCGTTGTAGCTTTGATAAACTACTAGTACATTACACGAGAATTCAAAATTGGTTAGCTGGAAATAACCCTAATTTAATTATGGCTATAGAGTGGGATTCTCCCAAGTCAGCGGATACAAATATTGACAACATGCAAGAATCCAATTCTAACTTCTAGGGAATGAAATAATAGTTTTAATAGCTAGTAATAAGTTTAGAAAATAGAGGCCTCTTCACCCTTTAGCTTTGGAAATGTCATCACATCAAGAGAATGATGGATTTGTTTATTGAACTCTTCAGTGTTTCAAAGGGACCATTGTTTCCATATTTCTTTTCATGGACTACTAGTAACCTATCTCAATCTTGTGGCAATTTTACATGCATATAGTATGAATGAGGACACAAAATTCTTGGTCTACTCCTAATGGGAAAATCAAGCCCTATTTTGAATAAAATGGATCTCCCTAAGGAGGATTTGAACCTATGACCAAAGATAGTAACAATGGACAACTAAACTATTGAGGAACAACGTAGAGTTGGATCTTATATATGTTCAAGATTCTTGTTCTTTCTATTGATGATTGCATCTATGTGAGACATTCTCCATCTTACAAACCTATGAGATGTGGATCATTGCAACTATGTGAGTCTTTCTCTCAGCTTACAAACCTGAGAGAAAGCCCTTAAGAAGGGAACATGATTCATGCATGAGACAGAGCTAGGAATGTAGAGATGAACTCCTCCATTTAGAGAGTTGAGAAGAACTCCAGATGATTATCCAGTGGGAAAGGTGATCTGTTGAGTTAGACGTGCATGTGGTTGAGCACAAGGTGAACGTGTGAAATCCCAAAGTGATGGGTGCATCGTCATGTGAACAAGAATGAAGATGATGTATTAGCCTCCTTTGAGCAACATAGTTGACGAGAAGACTCCAGATGATTCTCCTGTGTGAGGTAGTGGGAAAGAAGATCTGTACAGTGGACATGCCTGTGGACGATCACAGGTGAACGTGTGAAGATCTGGTTCTTCTGTGTAATGCAGTGAAATAGAGATATGACATCCCTATGGATGTGCCCCTAGTAGATGAGCACTAGTGGGTGTATCAGATCCTTTTCTATATATTGTTCAAGAATCAGGCCTACTTGTAACCCTAATTTTTATGTAAAGGGTACAGGTCGGCCCCACCTTAGTGTGATTAATAATAAATGTAGAAGATAATTAATTTGGTTAATATTAATTATAATAATATAATAATAATAATAATAATAATAATAATTATAATGTGACTTAGAGAGGTCATCCCTGTTGAGCCAATAGACAGTTTTGTTGATAGGTTCAGGTTAGTATAAGTAAAGGTAAATTCCCCATTGAGGAAACATATCTTTTATGTGAGTTTGGAAATTTCAGCAAGTACATCTACTTGGGAAAAGGTGTGCACCTCTCTTGGGTGCTAGTATTCTAGGGTTTGAGCACCCTCTTGTGTGCTAGGTTTTATCTTAGTGGTGAAGGTATTTCTCTTGAAGAATATATCAAAGGATTTTGTTGGGTTTTCTTCCCTTGTTGAGAAGGGTTTCCCAGGATACTTCTTGCGTTCTTGTGCATGGTGTTTCTTTTTGTGATCTTGGTTGCTGCAACATTATTGTTTATGGTTAAGTGAAATGATAAAAATGGAATGAACTTCATGCTTAACCTAGCATATGAAAAATCAACATGGTATCATAGCATAGGTCTTGAAGAACCCATTGCACAAGCTACAAGATTGCACAAGGGTTTCAAGAAAATTCGTACGACCCTCTTATTTTGAGTATTTCAGCCCCTAAAACTTGGACGTTGAGGAAAAATTTGGCATGAGAGAGTACGACCTTCTCTAGCGCACCTCCAGAGACTCTCAGAATGAATTTATGAGCATTTTGAAATTTTGGCCCTAGGGTTTCACAATTTTTTGTAGATTTCTATTTTTAGGGTTTTTGCAGCTCTTTGAAGAAGCCTTCAAGATTAACTGTGTTCTTCTAACTTTCAAGGCGTATTGTTGGTATTCATAATCCCAACAAAACCTAAGGTTTCTAGCCTAGCTTAGCCATTAGGTTTTCTAGCCCAGTTAACAAGGGTTTGTGAAGAATCTAAAATATGATGAATAAAGCTATTGATGAATGAAAGGAAGATGGCGACAAGACAAGGAAGCCAATCATCTACACAAACTCTTGCATTGAAGGGACAACTTTAAAGTAGAAAGATGAAAAAAGGTGACACTGTGACTACCTTCTTCATGAAGATCTCAAAGGACAGAGATCAACCAGGTGTCATTGGAGAAATCATATCAGCACCCTCAAGTTCTCACTGCTTGTTGTACCAACCCAATACCTGAACACAATCTCTTTAACCATACTGCTTCCTTACTTGCATGAGTGGCTGCCATGTATTCAACTTCTATAGTTGATATTGCCACTACAACCTATCTTTTGCTCATCCAATTGATTGCTCCTCCAAATAGGTTAAACACATACCCACTTGTAGATCTTCTGCGATCCAGATATCTAGCCTAGTCTGCGTCAACAAAGTCATGTATGTCCACCACTCTATCCAATCCTAGTCTTCCTTGGTAGCACAATCCGTAATTGGTAGTGCCACGCAAATACCTGAAGACCCTCTTTACTGATGTCTAATGGTCCTTCCCTGGTTTTGACATATACCTGCTAAAAAATCCCACTGCATGTGCAATGTCCGGTCTAGTACAGACCATTGCATACATCAAATTGCCAACTGCACTGGCATACGAAACATGGGACATGTCCTCTTCTTCTTCCTGTGTCTTGGGACACTGATCTGTAGATAACTTTA
>JZKD02S1796189.1:181222-218886 GCA_000966675.3 Picea glauca
GATAACATCCATGTTATTTCCTACCAACAACATGTCATCAACATACAACACTACATAAATGAAGTGATTACCAACCTACTTGGAATATACACAGTGATCAACCCTGCTTCTCATATGCATCAAAATTTTGGTACCATTTCCTAGGTGATTGCTTCAGACCATATAGTGACTTCTTTAGCTTACATACCAACTCTTTATTTCCCTTCACTACAAAGCCTTCTGGCTACTTCATGTAGATTTCTTCTTCCAGATCCCCATGTAGGAAAGTTGTCTTCACATCCATCTGTTCCACTTCAAGATCAAAAGCAGTAGAAATAGATAAAAGAAATCTAATAGATGTTAACTTGGTAACAAGAGAAAAAATCTCACCAAAGTCAATTCCCTCTACCTGGGAATAACCTTTTGCTACTAACTGAGCTTTGTCTTTCTCCACTTTACCTTCTACATTAAACTTCTTCTTAAACAACCATTTGATACCAACATATTTTCTTCCAGTTGGCAGCTCAACTATATCCCATGCCTCATTTTTATCCAAGGCATCCATTTCTTCAACCATGGCCTTCTTTCATAGTTTACTATCCTCCGAATTCATTGCTTCCTTGACAGTTCTCAGATCATCATCAGTAATAGATAAAGCAAAATTGGAACGAAAATTAGGTGGACTATACCTTTCTGGTTGCCTTCTTTCTCTCACTGATCTCCTCAATACTGGGGTATGAGGTTCTTCTTCTTCTTCTGCTTCATCTTCTTCAGATGATTCAGATTTTGCATCATCCAACTCAAGCTCTATTTTCTCAGTTTCTTCTTTTCTTGGTAGGAATTCATGTTTGGAAACATATTTTACCTCTCTAAAAACATCACGATTGTAAACAGTTTTCTTAGTTTCTGGGTTCCAAAGCTTATAACCTTTCACACCAAAGATACACTTTTCATCTTTATTATCCAACTTACTCCTATTTTCCTTTGGAACATGTACATAAGCATCACAACCAAACACTATAAGATGTTGAAGAGAGGGTTTCTTTCCAGTCCATACCTCGTGTGGAGTTTTATCATCCAATGCTGATGAAGGTGATCGATTGACCATGTAACATGTTGTACCCAATGCCTCTGCCCAAAATTCTTGTCCTAACTGGGCACCGCTGAGCATGCTCCTTGCTTTTTCCATCAGTGTCTTGTTCATCCTTTCCGCAACTCCATTCTGGTGAGGAGTGTATGTAGTAGTATTCTACCTTGCTATACTGCACTTCTTATAGAATTATTCTAATTCATTTCCGCAGAATTCTCCACCATTATCTGTTCTCAATAACTTTATTTTCTTCTTTGTTTGATTTTCTACCAGAGCCTTAAACTCTTTAAATTTATCAAACACCTCAGATTTATTTCTAAGAAAATAAATCCATGCGTTCCTTCAGAAATCATCTATGAATGAAACATAATACACAGATTTACCTAGGGATGGAACAAGAACACGTCCAAACACATCACTGTGTATCAACTCTAAGATCCCCTTTGCTCTTGTAGCACTAGATGGGAATCTTAATCGATTATGTTTTCCATATATAAAATGTTCACAAAAATCAAAATCCATAGTGCAATTAGACATACCTTCAACCATACCTTTACTGTGTAGTGTTCGAAGGCCCTTTTCTTCAATATGCCCCAGTCTTTGATGCCACAACATGGTCTTCTTTCCAAGGACAATATTGGTCTTGTCTTATTTATTTGTCTGCTCAGGGACAACAAAACTATTACACCCACTAGTATACGTTCTTCCCAATAACTTGTACAGAGTTCCACACCAAAATCCCCTCATCAACACCATTGACCCTCGTACCATCTTGCAAGTGTTCTTTCCAAATACAGTATCCACTCTTGCATCATCCAACTTGCTTACATATATTAGGCTCCTGGCTAGTTTTGGAATGTGCATAACCCCAGGGAGATTTGTAATCCTTCCATATTTTAGTAGTAACTTAACCCTTCCACATCCCAAGATTTTGGCTATCGAGTCATCTCCTAGGAATACATCACCACCATCATATTTTTCATATTCAGAGAACCAGTCCCTGTGAGGATTCATATGGTATGACACACCTGAGTCAATCAACCATACATCACGGTCTACATGTGTACTTGTAGATGCTAGGTAAACATCATCTCCTTCTTCAGTGGAGGTTTTTTCCTCTGTGGAAGAAGTACTATCAGATCCCTTTGGTTTATCAACCTTCTTAGACTTGTAATCTTTCTTATAATGCCCTATTTTACCACACTTCCAACATTTCCTCAAAGATTTTCTTGGAGACTTAGATCTACCTGTAGATTTAGATCTCCCCCCCCCCGAAGGCTTACTAGGATTCCTGTCTTGGGTATGACCTCTTACAAATAAAGCGTCTGTGCTATGACTATCCATGTTTTTCCACCTCATCTCTTCAGATAACAAGGATGAAACTACATCCTCATACTTCAATGTAGATTGAGTGGTACTACCAATTGCTACAACCAAATTATCCCGAGAGTTTGGCAAAGAACATAACAAAGTAATACACTTATCTTCTTCTGCAATCGTAATATTAATAGAGACAAGTTGACTTACCAGAGTATTAAAGGCATTTAGATGTTCTGTCACAGAATATCCATATTCCATCCTAAGATGATACAACTTCTTTCGAAGAAACAACTTGTTTACCAGGGACTTTGATTGATACAAATTCCCCAACTTATCCCATAGTTCCTTGGCTGTAGATTCTCCCGAGACATTCAAAAACACCGAATCTGCCAGGCAGAGTCGAATAATACTCCTTGCTCTTCTGTCCAACTTCTCCCAATCTTCCTTCGACATTTCAGTAGGTGGTGTACTAGTAGTTTGTGTATTGGTAGGTTGTGTACCAGTAGCCTGTGTGCTAGTAGACGATGTACCAGTAGGCTGTGTAACAGGATCCACAACGATCCATTTTTCTTTGTCTACAAGAAGATCCTCCATATTGAGCTTCCGTAGCTCAAATTTTTTACCGTTGAACTTCTCTATCTCAATTCTAGACGAGCTCGCCATTCCTCTTTATACACTCGAATCACCACTGCAAAATCTCCCACTAAACCCAGGTTTATCACAGACCCAAGATAAACTTGATCTATCAAGACCGAGCCAAACCTTCAACAACAAAGATGTCCCTCTAAAGCCAAAAATGAGCTCTGATACCACATGTAAGTTTTAAACCTGTGAAGTAAAGCAATGCATATAGATTCTTAAGAAAAATACAAATTAATCAATGGCTCATTCACATAGTACACAAAGAATTATACAGGAAACCCTCAACCGAGGAAAACCTTTCTTATATTCATTATATCGAATTTCACCATTCACCATACAATATATACAATGTTTTTAGGTATTCCGTAGATACCAAAACCCTAATCCCTTAATCCGGGATTAATTTAGAAAACTGCTAAAAATAGAAAAATCTGCTAAAAATAGAAAAAAACCGCCCAAACACAATTGTCGAATTTGACGTGCCCACACACACACATGCAAAGAATATAACACATACCCAACAATATGCACTTGTATAATTATTATTTGTATCATTGTCATGAGGATAATTGCAGGACGAAGGAACCTTTTTGCTGAAGTCATGGATCTAGAGGGATCTCAGTGCATTCAGAGGAACAACACACTGGAAGTGAACACTCCAGGTTTGATTGTTATAATTGTCATTCCTCTAACCTATATTTCTAAAGTTTGCTACATTACAAGTAGGTGTTGTAACCGTGACAACATTCCTTAAATTGTTTTGATTCTAGGGATACACTCACTATTCTCCTTTAGGAGATATTCTTGTTTTGGTTCCTCTTGTTTTCTTGTTCTAGTCAGGTTAAGATCAAAGGAATATGTTTATCCTTCAGAGGGAGCCACTTGACTTAGAGGGAGTCGAAACTATTTGAGAAAGAGGAAGAATAAAACCATCATTGGGGAAACCAAAGCAATAAAACATGATCATAATCCTTATTTGATTCTATGGGCATAAAGCATGCATGGCACAGTATATGTTCATAACAAGAGTCTTCACCTGACTTTGAAAAACATAACTCCTGAAGAAGTCTTCACCTGACTTTGAAAAACATAACTCCTGAAGAAGTCTTCACCTGACTTTGAAAAACATAACTCCTGAAGAAGTCTTCACCGGAATGAAGCCTGAGATTGAACACTTTAGGTTATTTGGGTGCCTAGTGTAGTTTCATGTACCCAAAGATAAGAAGTTCAAGATAGATCCTTTAGAAAGAAAGGATATAGTGAATCTTCAAAGACATTTCAGATCGACATCCTTGGTCAGAGAAAATATTGAGACAAGAAAAGACACTATCCTTGAAGAAGAGATAGTCTTTCAAAGATCAAGAGAATCTCAGATGGAGATTAACAGTAAGACAATACCTTCTCCCCCTTCAGCAGTTCAGAGGGAGACAAACATTATTCCAATTGATCCAGTTTCTCTAGTTTATATGTTCAAGAGATATTGCAGTAGGTCATAAAAGGCCTACCTAGACTCACTCTGCAAGAGGCAGAGAAACATACAAGCCTCTCAAGGCACATCCCGAGAAAGCAAAAGAGATTTTTGAGATATCCTTCAGTCATGAGATGCTTCATTGATCTTGAGCCTCCTTGTCTTAGAGAAGCATCGGGAAAACATGTATGGCAAGATGCCATAACAAAAAAATACCAGTATATATTTAAAATTTTGTATAAGATATTATTCAGGGACTAGAAGGGAAGTCTGGTGTAGCTTCCAAGTGGATCTATAAGATCAAGCATGCAACTGATGGAAGTGTTGAGAAATGCAAAACAAAATCTATAGCCAGAGGTTTCTCACAAACATAGGGAGTTGTCTATGATGAGACACTTGATCCGGTAAACCCGATACACTTCCATCCGTACTACCATCCATGAGTTGGAAACTATATCAGATAGATAGATTCTTGATGAATTTCGGATTTCATAAAGTGTGTTGTTGATCCAAACCGATATTATTACAATGTTGGTGACAAGAGCCTGATTTTGATGACTTATTCAGAAAGACTTGTTGTTGGATACAAGTAATCCTTGACTTCTGAATTCGAGATGAAGAATCCAAGTATGATGCACTACTTCTCGGGACAAGAAATATGACAGATCATGACCGATAAGATTTTCCTAAGTCAAGGAAAATATACAATAAAAATATTAAAGAATTTCAGTACGACAAGAATGCAAAATCCATCGTGATGGATTTAAAGAAAAAGATTAATGATGATTCAGACAAGATTGATCCACAATTGATTGGATCACTGATGTATTTGGTTAACACCAGACTTGATTCATGCCATGCAGTGAGTATGCCTATTCATTTCATGAGTCAATCGAGACAGACTCACTAGACAATAAAAAACCATATATTGAGATATATACGAGGCATAGTTGGATATGGCCTGAGATATACCTCCAGTGTGAACTTGAGTTTGCAGGATATGACGATTGAGATTGAGCAGAAAGTACAATGTACCGGAAGAGCACATCATATTGATGTTCTACCATGAAGTTTGCCATGGTTTACTAATATAGCAGGAAACAAAACTTTGTGGCCTTGAGTACCATAGAGGCAGAGTATATAACATCGAGTGTGAGAAGCAACGTGGCTTCACAAGCTTCTAATAGATTTACTTGACCATGAGATGGATCCTATGATGATAACCAAGAGCCATGTGTAAATATCCTTAAGAACCCAATGTTTCCTGATGGATCAAAATGCGATGAAATGAAATATCCTTATATCAGAGATATGATGTAGAGGAAAATCGTACACATGCAATACCTTCCTACACATGAGCAGATTGCATATATCTTCACCAAATTAAATTTGTGAATAATGGCTCCCTAGTTGAGAGGGAGTGTCGATAACTCTAGCCAAGACAAAAATCAAAATACATCCGTGTGAGACTTGGCATGATAAAGAATGCCTCCCTAGCTGAGAGGGAGTGTTGATGATTTCAGCTAAGTGATACATTCTCCAGCTTACAAACCTGTGATATGTGGATCATTACAGTTATGTGAGTATTTCTCTCAGCTTACAAAACTAAGAGAAATCCCCTAAGAAGGGTACGTGGTTCCTACCTGAGACAGAGTTAGGAACGTATAGATGACCTCATCCATTCAGAAAGTTGAGAAGAACTACAGATGATTATCCAGTGGGAAAGGCAATCTGTTGAGTTAGACATGCCTGTGGTTGAGCACAAGGTGAACGTGTGAAATCCCAAAGTGCTAGGTGCATCGTCATGTGAACAAGAATGAAGATGATGTATTATCCTCCTCTGAGAAGCATAGTTGACGAGAAGACTCCATATGATTCTCCTGTGTGAGGCAGTGGGAAAGAAGATCTGTAGAGTGGACATGCTTGTGGACAATCACAGGTGAACGTGTGAAGATCTGGTTCTTCTGTGTAATGCAGTGAAATAGAGATATGACATCCCTATGGATGTTCTCCTAGTGGATGAGCACTAGTGGGTGTATCAAATCCTTTTCTATATATTTTTCAAGAGTTAGACCTGCCTGTAACCCTAATTGTTATGTAAAGGGTACAGGTCAGCCCCACCTTAATGTGATTAATAATAATTGTAAAAGATAGTTAATCTGGTTAATATTAATTATAATATAATATAATAATAATAATTATAATGTGACTTAGAGAGGTCGACCCTGTTGAGCCAATAGACACTTATGTTGACAGGTTCAGGTTAGTATAAGTAAAGGTAAACTCTCCATTGAGGAAACATATCTTTTATGTGAGTTTGGAAATTCCAGCAAGTAGATCTACTTGGGAAAAGGTGCGCACCTCTCTTGGGTTCTAGTCTTCTAGGGTTTGAGCACCCTCTTGTGTTCTAGTTTTTATCTTGGTGGTGAAGGTATTTCTATTGAAGAATATAGAAAAGGATGTAGTTGGGTTTTCTTCCCTTGTTGAGAAGGGTTTCCTAGGATACTTCTTGCGTTCTTGTGCATGGTGTTTCTTCTTGTGATCTTAGTTGCTGCAACATTATTGTTTATGGTTAAGTGAAATACTAAAAATGGAATGAACTTCATGCTTAACCTAGATTATGAAAAATCAACACTTTCAATGAAACCATGACCAATGCATGAATTATTAAGAGACTCAATAATGTTTCTTTGTAACTCTTGGAACTTCGTATGTACCACGTTGAACCCCCAACATGTTCATATGTGCATATGGTACCCCCTTTGATTTTTCATCCCTATTCATCCTAGTACCAAGCCTACAAATGCCTGGTGGAAAAGACTCTTATGCATCAAGGACTATTTTCATATCACCTTGGAATGTAATAGAGGCTTTGAGTTCCTTTTAATTATTATCCACTGTCTTATTTAGTCAAAAACCTTTTCAAGTCATCTTTAACAATTTTAAGTATAAGCAAACCTTCCTTCATCACCTACTCACTCCCCTATCCCTCATCACAATACAAATAAGTTAATGATAAAGGACTTCAATCCTTGGGCTTGTGACAAGCAAGCAAGTTCACAAGTGATGATTTTATCCTTTGGGTTAATGAGAAATGTAACACGCCTGACTGCCTAAAGTCTCTTAGGCTGGTGGGATGTTAGATTTCCACTTCCATTAAGCTTCAGATCTCGAGTTTGCACCCTTTTTCGACCTCTGTCCCTCGTGAAACACATGTGGACTTATTTTTCTTTTGCACAATGCACAACCATGAAAAATTCACAGACTTGACACCCTTTACTGATCAACAATAACTTGGAGGAATGCCACTACACAAGCTAAGGATAAATCTTTCTGATCAGACGACTCTGACTCACCCAGTCCAACCATATCTACGATTCATGGTGAGTCGGGTTTTCTACCCATCGAGTATGCAGGTTGCACTTCCCACATTTTCCTTCTCAATCGAACTTCTTTGACGACTCTATCCTCGACAGATCCAATGGTATTCATGTGGGAAAATGAATGGTCCCAATCTACTCGACACCTCAAACTATGCAACAGCTAATGCCTCACTCACTATCCACTTAACACTTGCTCGATGTGGTCTACAAAAAATATACAATTGTGATCATATGGGCCACCTCACCCACATATCAATAACTCCTATTCTCTCATACTTCCACCATTGGATTCTCATCGCTCCATGCAGTTACGATACTTCCCAAACGATTCTTCCAATGAGAATCACCCCAATGGATCCGATAGTCCTCATATCCTCACATCCAATGATCAAAGATCTATCAGATCTCACAACTTCTTAGTATATAACTGACACCAAAACCTTTATAGGGTTCCTTCTTCAGGATGGATCATTTCAAATCCAATGACTCAAAACCTGTTGGCTTCAACACTAACAGATCAATGATCCTTCTCATCCTCAACATTCGACTTCGAGATTTCCTCATCGGAAAATATTCCCACGCCTCTTCCTAGACCTTCCTGAACTCCACTCTCTTGAAAATGTTGTAGGTTTAGTGCTAAAGGAAGCTACGGTCCAGATCTCATCGACCCATCATATAATATATCAATGGATCACATCATCTCAGTACCCTCCCATCGAAATTTCATCATGACTTTGCATTCTAGGTTTTTATGAAGGATTCACCTTCTGATAGGCTTATGTAAAATCTTGGATCTCCGACGAACGGTCGAGATCATCTCTTCCCACCAAATCAATGGTTTTTGTTCCCCCTGGGTTCAAATAAGGATTCCAACATGGTTGAAGGTTGTCTCCGGACTAAGTAGTCCCACAATATTTCTAGACACTTTCTTGCAAGGGTTTTAACTCAACTCCTTCAGGGTATTAAACCATTTCCAACAAGAAAAATACACTCTACTAGGGCACCCAAATGAAGATTTTATATCCTGCAAACTTTCCATTTCAAAAGGGCAGAAAAAAAACCAGGGTTATCAGCCTGCTCTGACCTTCCTCGTGAAATTATCACAGTTAATTCATTAATAATATAAGGGGACATTAATACTCTCCATTCAACTCAGAACTAACAATCATATATCATTATCAGACCATTAACATGATATGAATTTAGTTTATAATCATTAGCTAACATTCAACAATCATATTCAGGAAAACACTTATCTGTTCAGTGAAGTATTCAACTAATCGATTGACAAATAGGAAATACCTTTCAACCCAACCATAGGCTATGTTGCACTTTGTGTTTCTACAACAAGCCACCCCTGTGCCAGGTCATGATACCACCAGAGGACTCTCCCAATTGACTGTCAAGTCAAGGAATTGATCAGGAAGGTTACTCTCCTTCACTCCATTGGCAACAAAAAAAGTTTCCCTCTTCTCACCAAATTTAGGGCCTCCACGAGTTTATCAAGTACCTTCCAATTGGATTTCCTCTGCACAAGGGAGTCCCTTCTTTGTTACATAGTCCCTCGACGACCTCGCCTTACCAGTGTCGGTTTCTTTCCAATAAGCACCAAGTCATGATCCTCTTTTGCTCCAGTTTGGATATGGGTCTTCTGTGTTCTATGGTGATCATTCAAGCCTTGGGGAAGATTCCTATTTTCCTCGGGAAAAATTCCCAGTCTTCGTTTGCTTAGATATGTATGTGTGAGCTTTGTATGCTCACACACATTACCATCTTCTTGTGAGTCTGTGACTCATCTCTGGTGTAAATGTTCTCTATATCTTTGTGTGAATTGTGGGTTTTGCGCTCCTATCTTCATGTACTTGGTCTCTGTGTGTGTTGCGCCTGTGTTTCTATGTGAATACCTCGTGAGTGTGTCACCACACTCTCTATTTTTTCCATCTTCCTCTTTATTCCTTCTCCTTCGTTGGAACATTCTCTCTACTCCTAGGGATCCCCACTAGCTTCTGTCAAAAGTAAGCTCCAAGGTCAAGCTCCTAAATTGAAGGGGTAAATCTTTGCGTACTTCTAGCCGATGTTATAGCTGACCCTTCACTCTTCCAAGTACCAATTTAGAAGGAAATTATAACTCAACTACCCAATCTGAATACCATTAACAAGTTCCTTGTGGTCAAGTTAGAAAGAGTACGTTGGAAAAGTTTATGTCTTCAAGTCATGTAGGTTTAGGCTAGATTACTGGGAAAGCTTCCTATTTTCCTCATTAAAACTTCCTAGTTCCACCTCACCAGTCCCACTTGTGGTATCATGGCCAGTATTGCAAAGCTTCCCTTCTTAGTTATTTGTATGGTGTTTTCATTAATCATAAACACAATTACAAGCTTCATTAATCACAATACATGAAGTCTTAAACATGATTACAGTCTTCGGGGAAAATGAGGTGTTACATTCCCCTCCCCCTTGAGGAAACACCATCCTCGATGTTTTTAACACCAAACTTATATACAAATTTACATAGAAAGCAAAAATGGATATGCCACCCTCATGGCATCTTCTAGTTCCCAAGTGGCCTCATCTACTCCAAAGTGCTTCCATTGCACCTTGAACTGCATGACGGCCTGATTCCAGAGCAATGTCTCTTTCCTGTCCAGGATGCATTGAGGCTTAGGCTGGAATTATCCCTCTGGTTCCACTTGTATCACAATCCAATCAATAAAATGATTAGAATCATGAATGTGCTTCTTTAATAAAGATACATGGAACATATTGTGAGCTCTAATAATAGGTGGTAGGGAAAGTCTATATGTCACTGGTCCCACCCTTTCTAGGACTTCAAATGGTCCACAATATCGGGGTGCTAACTTGGTACAAGTTCCCATCCTTATGGATCTCTTTTTGGGTTTCACCATGAGATACATACGATCTCATGTTTTAAACCCTGAATGAGTTCTCTTGCTATCTGCATAAATTTTATGTTTGTCTTGGGTTTCTTTTAAATTATGCCTTATTCTGTTCACTTATTGTTCCATTTCCCTCAACAAGTCTGGTTCGAGTATGATCCTATCCACTGGACTATCCCAACTAATTGGAACTCTGCATTTTCTGCATTAGAAAACCTCAAATGGGCTCATCTTCAATGATTCTTGATAACCATTGTTGTAGGAAAACTCCACCAGGGGTAGATATTCTTCCCAATATTTGGGATGATGCATCACATGTCTTCTAGAAATATATTTACCCTTTCGGTATGACCATATGTTTGAGGATGGTAGGCCATGTTGAATCCAAGTTGCGTTCCCAAGCCCGCAAACAAGCCTTTCCAAAAATTCAAGGGGAATTTCACATCTCTATCTGAGATAAAAATCTTGGGCATACCATGCATCCTAAAAATATCTTTCATAAAAACATCAACAACATTTATAACTTTAAAAGTATATTTTACTGAAATAAAGTGAGCTTCCTTGCTCAACTTATCTACCAATACCATGATTGCATCATGCTGCTTAACTTTTCTTGGAAAACCTATAATGAAATCCATGGAAATAGTCTCTCATTTCCATTCTAGAATTTGCAGTGGTTGCAATAGTCCAACAAGGTATTCATGTTCAACTTTGACTTGTTGACATTCCAAACATTTTGCAATATACTGAACACTATCTTTCTTCATTCTTTGCTAGTAATACAATTGCCTCACTATTGTTATCATTTTCTAATAGCTAGGATGACCCACATAAGGTCTCCTATGAAACTAATCCATAATGAGGTGTTTCAACTTTGTTGCATCATGTATATACAACCTATTGTTATACAACAATAGCTCATCTTCTGTAAGTTGGTATTCCTCATAATTCTTCACACTCGACTCTTGTTGAAAACTTTCCTTTACCAAATTGAAAAGTTTATCTTGTTGCAAGAGAGTTATGATTCTCTGCTTCTTGTCAAACTCACCTACAATTTAGGCTACTAGGTGTTACTACATGTACACTTCAGCTGAGTGCATCTGCCACTGGGTTTTCTTTCCCTTTTATGTGCTTGATCTCAAAATCAAACTCGATGATCACTTCCATCCACTTGGCATGTATAACATTCAACCATGGATGATCAAACATATACTTCAATCCACAATGATATGTCATCAAGAAAAATCTTCTCCCAAGCAGGTAATGGCTCCACATCTTCAACGTATGCATAATCATTGCAAGTTCCAAATAATGGGTGACATATCACTGCTCATGCTCATTCAACTTCCTTGATTCATAACAGGTCAAATGCCCTTCTTGCATAAGAAATCCACCAAGTACTTCCTTTCAAGCATCAATGCAAACAAAGAAATATTTCTCAAGGTTTGTAATTTTTAGAACACGTGCATTGGTCAAGAGATGCTTCAACTACTGAAAGTTGGCTCCACACTTCGCTGACCATACACACTTCTTCCCCTTTCTATGTAATGAGGTAATGGGATGACCAATCTTGGAAAATACTTTAATAAACCTTCTATAATAACCTACTAATCCCATAAATGATCTCACCTCAGTTGAATTCCTATGGGTTGGCCAATCTATGATTAGCTTGATCTTCTCGGGATCTATTGCCACTCCCTCTATTGAGATTGTGTGGCCCAAATAATGGATCTCCTTTTGGAAGAAGTCACACTTGATATATTTAGCATATAACTAGTGATATCTTAGCACTTGTAACACTAACTTAAGATGTTCCTCATGCTCTTCCTTGGTCTTGGAATATACCAAGATATCTTCAAAACATACAAGGATATCGTAAAAAAATACTAGAACAAACTTATCCAAGTACTTGCCAAGAGCAATGTTCATTAAGGATATGAAGGTGAATAGTGCACTGGTAAGCCCAAATGGCATCACCATGAACTCATACTTCCCATACCTAATTCTAAAGACTGTCTTGTGGATGTCTTCATCCTTAATCCCGACTTGGTGATATCCCGATCTCAAGTCAATTTTTGAAAATATTGTAGCTCCTCTGAGTTGATAAAAAAGATCATCAATCCTAAGCAATGTATATTTTTTCTTCATGGTCATCTTGTTCAATTTTCGGTAATCGATACATAACCGCAATGTACCGTCTTTTTCTTCACAAACAGTGTGGGTACTCCCCATATGGATACACTCGGCCTGATATACCATTTATCGATCATCTCCATCAATTGCACTTTTAACTCTACCAACTATGGCGTGCTAATTATGTATGGTACTTTTGATGTTGGTGCTAATATAGGTACAATATCTATTGAGAAATCGAGATCTCTTTTAGGAGGAAGTTCACGAATATCCTCAGGGAATACATCTTTAAATTCCCACAATACTGGGTAGTCCTCAATCTTCAGCTCTCTACTCTCTGTGACATTGAGAACTTGTATTTCATACAAGGGACACCCTCTTCAACTAAACTTCTTGAGCTATAATGTTGATATCTACCTTATCGATATGGGATTTTGAATGCCTTGCAATACCCTAGCGTTGTCTTCTTCATATTCACATTCTAAGGTCTTGTCATGGTAGTTTAATCTTGCCTTGTGAATAGATAAATATTCCATGCCTATCAACACATTGTATGATCCTAAGGGTAGGATGTTTAAGGCTGATTGTGTGTGCATTCCACTCATTTCCAATGGACATGCCTCTACTACCTTTGTTACCTTTCTCTTAGTCCCTGTGGCTAATTGAACCAACCATGCTTTTGCATTCTTCTTTCTCTGTAAGGAACATGCTTCAACAACTTGAGGAAAAATATAGCTAAGGTTAGAACCAGGGTTAACCAAAATAGAAATAGGTTTTTTGAAAATTATACCTTCCAATTCCACCACAAAATCTTGGTGGTCTACTTGGTGATTCTCAACAATTGCATATATCCTCGACACACTTCTAGCCACATCATTTACTATAGTATCCTCCTAAACATAGTAAACTCTTTTTCTGTCATGCTTCCTGTGATGGAAGTCTCTCAATAGATGTGCCTCGCCACAACCCCAACACTGTAGAGGTTCTTTCTTTTGCTCCTCTACTTTTTCTCTTGCCTGCTCTACTAGCCTATTTTCATTATGAGATGGAAAATGTTGTTGGTTCATACTTGTGCTCGGATGACTGAAATGAGCACCATTTGTGGGATTCTTAAATTGGGATGGAATAAATTCATTCTTCTAAAATACAATTTTATCCTTTCTCTTCCAATCCTTAAAAGGCTCCTACCTATGCCTAGATTGGTCATAACAATACTTAGCCTTTCTAATGGTGTCTTCCAAGGTCTTAGGCTTATCAAACTCAATCCTATCATGATAGGACTATGGTAATCCATTGAGGAAGCATTGTATTCTCTCTTTCTCATCCTTGAGGTAAGGAACATACCTCAAAAATTCTAAGAACCTTTTGGCATAAGCATCCATGGTAAGTTTCCCCAGCTTGTGTTCATGGAAATCCTTAATATTACCATCATAATAATTTTCCAATATATATTCCTTCTCGAAGCATTTCTCGAATTGTTTACAGGTCAACTTGCTTTCCTTCAATCCCTTCACATCTTTGAGGTCCTCCCACCATATGTAATCTCCTACATTTAGATTGACTATGGCTATCTTTGCCTTTGTATTTTCTGAGTAGTTGTGTACTCGAAAACACTTCCATAGTCACAACATCCAAGCCTCGACTTCTTCTCCTTTCTTAATTTCTCCATCAAACGTAGGTGACTCAACCTTATTGATTTCTTCTATCAGAGAACCCTGTGAGTGTCACTTTTTCTTGCTCTTGGGAATACTTGAACTAGTTTCACTACTGGAAAGTTCTTCTCTAGTGGTCTTCCCATTAGATGACTATGTGGAAGTATCTCTACTAACTTTGCTTCTCTTAGCATCTCGTTGCCTTTTCTTGGAAGAACTTATTCCCACATTAATGCGAGTTGGTCCATGCTTATGGGTATCCAAATGAATATTAAATTTATCTAACTGTTGTAGTCTTGCATTACTAATGGTTGGACCTTGATGCAAGTTCTTTTGAATCTCAGAAATACTCTGTAGTAACACTGCATTCAACTTTTCCTGCTTGGCCTGAGCTCTCATGATCCTTTCATTATCTTCTTTTAGACTTCTTACTGTGGCTACAAAATATGGAGGGGTTTCTTGGGCCCTCCTTCCATCAAAGTCTTCATGTTGGAAGTGTGAGGTTTCCTCCATACTATTCTACACCATTCACTTATGTTTTCATTTTAGTACGTCCTACGTGTTGAAACAATGAAACAATATTAGCCATTATGTTTTAAATTCATTCACATAAATTTCTTGGCCTTATCAAACATAAATCTATCTTGGTAATCCCAAACCAGGATTTCGCTCCTACTTATCATTCTCGTTCAAAACTACTATGATACCACTATGTAACACACACGACCTACTAAAATCTCTTAGGTTGGTGGGATTTTATATTTCCACTTCCATTAAGCTTCATATATCGGGTTTACACCCGTTTTTGACCTCTATCCATCGTAATGCACACATAGACTTCTTCCTCTTCTATACAAAGTGAAACCATGACAAATTCATAAGCTCGACACCCTTCACCGCTCAACAAATTCCACTACACAAGTCAGGGATAATCACACTTCCCACATTTTCCTTCCTAATCGAACTTATCTGATGGCTCTATCCCCAACAGATCCAACATTCTCTAGGTGGGGAAACCAACGATCTCGATCTGCTTGACACCTCAAACTATACGATGAATAACGCATTGATCATTCCCTGCTTAAAACTTGCTTGATGGGGTCTACCAAAAAATATACAACTATGATCATATCGGCCTACCTCACCTACATATCAATGATTCCTATTTTCTGGCACTTCCTCCATCAAATGCACATTGCTCCATGTGATCATGGGACTTCCCAAAGGGTTCTTTCAACGAGAATCACCCCGATGGATCTGACAGTCCTTAAATCCTCACATATAATGATCAGAGATCTATTGGATCTCACAACTGCTGAATATTTAGATGACACCAACACCTCGACATGGTTCCTTCTTCAAAATGTATCATTTCAAATCCAACAACATAGAACCTGTCGGCTTCAACACCGACAGATCAATGATCCTCCTCATCCTTGGATTTCATCTTTAGAAAATATTCCCATGCCTCTTTCCATAGCTTCCCAAACTCCACTCTCCTGATAGGTTCATCAGTTTAGTGCTTAGGAAATCTACGGTCTATATCTCATCGACCATCCTCTGATAGATCAATGAATCACATCATCTTGAAACCCTCCCATCCAAAGTTCATCAGGACTTAATATTATGGTTTTTCCCAAAGGCTTCACCTTCTGATAAGCTTATGCCAAAGCATGGATATATAACAAACAATTGGGATTAGCTGTTCCCACTGAATCAACAACTCTCATTCCCCATGGGTTCAAACAAGGATTCCAACAGGGTTCAAGGTTGTCTCTGGACTTAGAAGTCCCATAGTCTTTTTAAATAATTTATTGCAAGGATTTTAAATAAAGTCCTTCAGGGTTTTAAATAAAATCCTTCAGGGTTTTAAACCACTTCCATAAAGCAAAAGACACTCTAGTAGGGCAGTGAAATGAATATTTTATATCCTGCAAAATTTCCATTTCAAAATGGGCAAGAACAAAAACACAAGGTTATTAACCTGCTCTGGCCTTCCTTAGAAAATTATCTCAATTAATTCATTAATCCTATAAGGGGACATTACTACTCTCCATTCAACTTAGAACTAACAATCGTTCATTATAATCATACCATAAACATGAACATAATTTAGTTTAGAATCATTAACAAAAGTTTAATAATCGTATTAAGGAAAACACTTATTTGTTCAATGAAGTCTTCAACCAATTGAATGACTGAGGGGAAAGACCATTCCACCCAACCGTAGACTATGCTACACTTTTCCTTTCTACAACAAGCCACCCCTGTGTCAGGCCTTGATACCACCAGGGGATTCTCCCAGTTGACTACCAAGTCAAGGAATGGTTTAGGAAGGTTACTCTCATTCACTCCACTGACAACAATATAAGTTATCCTCTTTCCATTGAGATCAAGGCCTCCACAAGTTTATCGGGTACCTTCCCAACTGGATTTCCTCTGCATAAGTGACGTAGACTCCTACCTCAGTAGAGTCCACTAACCTCTCGGCCTATGGATCTTCAACACCTTCGAGCCAAAATGTCTCTTTGATTCCCAACTGGAATCTTCAAAAAAATATAACAACATGTTCTATTTTGAAGTTACGCTTGCCCGAACAAGCACAAGGCACGAACCTCTACCCCACGTGACCACTGGCGTGACCACAACCTTAACTCCAAAAGGCTCATCGTGTTTCACGATATCAGGAATTTGAGTTACAATATCCCCGACTCCTCCAAGTCCCAAAGTCCTGAAATGAGATAACGGTTCTTAGCTCCTCCCTTATCTCTTCTCCGATGTGACCCTCGACTGTAACCTGGGGCTCAACCTCCAAGTGCGTCGGGATTTCGCGTATCGGTGAATTTCAATGTGACTTGTCTCCCTTCGCCCGATAGCCGAAATCGTGATATTCCTTTTCCACAGATCGACAGTCCTCGTCTCCCCTGATCCGATGCTCCAGATTCTTCCTCGTGAATCGGGATTTCACAACTTATGACTCCCAATCTACAATTCCCTCTACACTCCGACTCCCGAAATGTTGAAAATTCAAAGCTCTAGATAAATGACTCTCATTGATCCCTATCTGATGACTGCTATCCCTTCTAAGATTTCGATGTCAAGGGACTCGCGGCCTTAACCTCTCCACTGATCTACTAAATCCAATGACTCACAGAATTTGGTAGTTCTCTCTCTAAGAAACTCAATCGTCTGTTCAGACTTTCAATAACTCCTCACCAAATATATTTTTGTCTTCCCTTCTGAGGTTTGTCTCTGCAACAATTCAAGGGTTCCATTGGGTTCCTACGCACACTCCTTGCACATTCACAGTAACCTCTGGTTATTGAACAAATCCAAACTCTGCGCACTCCCCGTGACATAATTCTTCAACCCCTCACCTGGGTTGGTAAATTCCAAGACTTCTCCCCAACATGCACACACCTTGCATGAATCTGTGGTACACTTGCACTCTATGGGTATAAGAACAACTCTATCTCTCTTGAGCTTCTTCTAAGATAAAACTCAGAAACTCGTCAACGCACTCCTTGCGGACCTTCACTACACTCCTTGTAGGAATTCTCAGGACGAGTAGAAATTGAAACTTGTACTCTCCCACTCATAGACTTCACACATTCAACATGAAATCATACATAAAGCATTGAAACAAATGCATAACAGAGCATGTAAATAAACTGTAAACATACCATTCAAGAGATGTAAACAGTGACCATGACAACACCATGAAATTGAGTCAAAGCATTCTTTATATTAACTCAAATGCTTTTGTACATGGATTCAATGGCAACAACTATCTGCTTATACAATTTATACAACTCTGTTCTTCTCTGTTCTCCTAATCTCTCTTGCTTCTAAAATCTACTCCTACAATGAGAATGAATAATCATACAATACATATGAGGGATATTTCTAGAGTTTTCCCTCCTACAACCTCAAGCTATCTAATATAAATTAAAGACTACAACTACCTTACATTTACTACAATAAATGTCTCCAACCGACAGATGAGAGAAAACGCTGAATATCTACATTACAACCCCCAAACATTTAAGAACAATTAATTCCTCCAGCTATTACATTAATGTTCCTTCTTTTTAAATTCAAAATGTCTTCAAAATGCGCGTTGGTGCATATCCAATTGTCTTCGGCTAAAGCTTGCACTTGCACTTGCCTTTCTAGCGATGCTCCTGCATCATACTCCTCTAGCTGAAAAATTCACGGACTCCTGTTCATGAGATCTTGCACCGTCTGTCCATGTTTTTGGATATCTGCTTCACTTTCCCAACTAGCATCCTCAATCGGGTGTCCTTTCCATTTTATCAGATATTCTAAATATGTCTTTCTCCTGATTTTCTTGCCAACTCTTTGATCAATGATCTTTTCCATATGTGGATTTTCAGCTATAGGCATCTGTTTAACCCACTGGATTTCCTTCTGGCTATCTTCTCCTCCTACTTCATCTGCTCTGTAAGGATACAGATTTTCTATATTGAATATGGGTGATATGCCCACACCATCTGGAAATTCTATCTCATAAGCATTTGCTTCAAATTTCCTTATGATTTTACATGACCCTATCTTTTTCATCTTCAATTTATTATACGTTCCCCTTGGGAACCTTTCTTTTTTGAGGTGTGCTAAGACTAAATTTTCCACTTCAAACTGAAGTTATCTTCTGTGTTGACCTACTCCGCGCTTGTATTCCTAGTCATAATATTGCAACCGCTCTTTAATCTTACTATGGAGCTCTTACATCTCTGCTGCAAAATCTTCTGCTCCAACACTTCTGAAATCATTCTTCTCTAAGTCTCTCAACTCAACTACTCCTCTTGGATTCATTCCATACATTATCTGGAATGGGCTCTATCATGTGCTTCTATTAGGTGAATCGTTATATGAAAATTCTGCTTGCGGCAGAATCTGATCCCACTGACTCTGATGTTCAGCTACTAAACTCCTCAATAAGTCTCCTAAACTTCGGTTTACTACCTCAGTCTGTCCATCTGTTTGAGGGTGATATGTTGAACTAAAAGATAGATTCGTTCCCAGCTTCTTCCATAGTGTCCTCCAGAAATGACCAACAATTTTGGTATCTCTGTCCGAAACAATACTCTTAGGTAAACCATGAAGTCGGACAATTTCTTTGAAAAACAGATTTGCAATGTGTGTTGCATCACTAGTTTTTTGACATGGAATAAAATGTGCCAATTTTGAGAATCTGTTGACTACCACGAATATGGAATCACAACCTCTCTGTTTCCTTGGCAGTCCTAAAACAACATCAATTCTTAAAGTGTCCCACTGCCTCTCTGGTATTGGAAATGGTTGATATAACCCTGCATTCTGTCTTTTCCCCTTTACGTGCTGGAAAATTCTACATTTGTTGAAAAAAAAATTCACATTTATCCTCATCCCTGGCCAATAATGTAAGCTATTCAATTGCACAAATGTTTTGTCATGGACGAAATGTCCAACCAATCCCCCACTATGTTTTTCCTTCATCGAACTCCTCGGGATACACAACTGATTTCCTTTGAATAGTAATCCATTCTGAATTAAATATTCAATCCATTGGCTCCTATCTCTCAAAACATGATTCTCACATGCTTCATAAGAATCCTTGAAATCTAAATCATCTCTGTACATTTCCTTAAGGCTATCAAAACCTAAGGTCTTCACATGAAACTCCTGCAAAATCAAACATTTCCTGCTCAATGCATCAACAACCTTGTTAGCAGTTCTAGAAATGTGCTTTATAATGAAAGTAAATTTCTGCATAAATTCAACCCATTTTGCATGTTTCTGGTTCAGTTTCTCCTATTTGGTTATGAATTGTAAAGCATGATTGTCACTATACAAAACAAACTCTTTCGAAGCCAAGTAATGCCTCCATTTCTTCAGTGCTTGTATGACTACATAAAATTCTTTATCATACGTGGAGTAATTCATTTTGGCATCGTTCAACTTCTCACTAAAATATGCAACCAGTCTATTATCTTGACTTAAGACTGCTCCAATCGCAAATCCACTTGTGTCACATCTCACTTGAAATGTTTTACTGAAATATGGAAGAACCATAACTCATTGTTTAGTTATCTTCTCCTTTAATAAATTGAAACTTTCCTCTGCTTCCTCTGTCCAATGAAAAGATTTATGTCTTTTCTTGACTGTGTCCATCATTGGTGCATAAATTCCACTAAATTTTTTGATGAACTTCCTGTAAAAACTGGATAACCCATGGAAGCTTCTGACTTCAAATATATTCCTTGGCGATGACCATTCTTTGATTGCTTTTACCTTTTCAGGATCCATCTTCAACTCATTCGAAGAGATCACAACCAAATAAACGAGTTCTGTCTTCATGAAAGACGACTTATTTAGATTTATCAACAACTTCTCTTGCTACAACCTCCTCATCACTAGAGTTAAATGTCTCAATGTTCTTCCTCAGTCTTACTGAAGATCAGTATATCATCAAGATACAAAATTACAAACTTACCAATGAAATCCTTCAAGACTTCGTTCATCAATATCGTGAAAGTACTTGGCGCATTCGTCAAACAAAACAACATGACAAACCATTCATATAATCCCTCATTCATCTTGAATGTTGTCTTCCATTCATCACCTTCTCTCATTCTAATCTGATGATATCCGCTTTTCAAATCAATTTTTGAAAAAAAAATTACTCCACTTAAGCTATCCATCAAGTCATCCATCTTGGGTAAAGGAAATCTATATCTGATGCTGATTTTTTTTATAACCCTCGAGTATGTACACATTCTCCATCCACCATCCTTTTTCAGACTTAACACTGTTGGTACAATGCATGGACTCAAGATTTCTCTAATCAATCCTTGATACATCAAATCTTGGACTTGCTTCTTGACCTCTTCATTCTCCCGCGGCGTCAATCTGTAAGCTGCTTTGTTTGGTAAACTCACTCCTGGTATAAGGTCAATGTGATGGCTTATACTTCTGATGGGTGGCAATGAACAAGGTAAATCGTCCACCACTATATCAGTGAAATTCTCCAGTAGTTCCTGAATTTCCTCAGGTAGATCATCTATCAAGGTATTGGTCAAGATGACTCTAGGATTTCTCACCACAACAAACTGCATATCTTCATCCTTCTTGACTTCATCTAGAAGTTCCTTCCCACTCATGAGAAGTATAGTATTGCTTGTTTCTTCTTTCACCTTTTTATCTTCAATTGGAAGCAACATATGCGTTCTACCATTCTTCTCCAAGGTGTATGTATTCTTTCTCCCATCATGAACAAAATTTTTGTGATATTGCCACGGTCTCCCCCAAAAAAGATGACAGACATCCATGGGAATAACATCACATAAGATTTCATCCCTATATCTCCCTATCTTAAATTCAACTAAACATTGTTTAGCGAGGGTTACTTGATGTCCCTTTTGCAACCACAAGACTTTCTATGGGCTTGGATGTGCAACTGTCTCCAATTCCAGCTTCTCCACCATTTCTGTGGATACTAAATTATCCGTGCTTCCACTATCAACTATCACTTTGCATACCCTATCCTTGGTCTTGCAAGAAGTTCTAAATAGATTGTTTCTATGGACAAGATTCTCTATCTCCTTCTCTTGCTTCAAGAGAAATTTCCTCATCATTAAGGATCTTCCACCTTCTGCATCTTCTGCCTCAACATTTTGCCTCTACGCTTCTGAAATGTGAGCTTCGCCTCCTCCGTATCTTTTTCTATCAGAACATTCGAAATATTTGTGTCCAATATTTCCACAGACAAAACAATTTATTTCACCTCCTCTGCCTCTTCCTCTTCCTCTGGCCCGAGGAAAAGTATTCCTATCGGCATATTGTCTTCCCTGTGAACTTCCTCCTCTTTCTGGGTAGTTATGAGGCTTCTTCTCTTCATCCCTGGGTTTCTGTACTCTATCCTGGGCAATTGCTTTGCCTTTGCTCTGAATTCTACCTCTACTCCTCTGACCTTTCTTTTGGGCCAATTTTTCTTCTTCTTTCAGATCAATCTGATAAGAATCTTCCACATTTCTAATTGTCACCATGATCATTTCATCTTGAATTTCATATCTCAGGCCATTCATGTATCTGGCGACTTTTTCATCATCACTCTCGCGATGACCTGCTCTAATGTTTAGCCTATAAAATTCCTCAGTGTGTTCTTTCACCATCATCCCTTTCTGTCTTAAATTCTACATTCTTCGAAACAGGTAATTTGATAGTCCCCAGGTATAAATTTGGCTTTCATCTTGGCGACCATCCTATCCTAGCTTTTGATATTTTTCTTGCCTTTGCAACGTCTATCAGCCTGCAGTTCATCCCACCACAGTGTTGCATGCCCTTTCAGTCTAGTGACAACATGTTTTACTTTCGTATCTTCTTTGATATATTCATAATCGAAGTATTTATCCATATCTCTAAACCAATCTAGTATCTCCTCAACGTCTAAGTTGCCTTCATACATCAGAATGTCCATCTTTTCTCTGGCCCCTATTATTGCAACAACCATGAATATACGTTCTTCTGCAGCATATTCAGCTACAACTTCTTCTTCAACTCTAGCCTCATTTTTGCTTTCGGCTTCACTAACATCTCCGATATCAGTAGCTCGTTTTTGTGTTGTCTCCATGTCATCCAATCGAGCACGAAGTTCTCTCATTTCCCTTTCCACAGTTGGATCGGGTAAAATTATTTCTTGACGTCTCCTCGATGACATTGTTTCAATCTGTCCACGCTGAATTCAAATTACAACCATCCTCTATCTCCCTTCTACAAAAAACAAAAGTTGTTAGTTAGGCTCTGATACCACCTTACACAGACCCCTACCTCAGTAGAGTCCACTGAACTCCCGGCCTATGGATCTTCAACACCTTTGAGCCAAAATGGCTTTTTGATTCCCATCTGGAATCTTCAAAAACATATAACCACATGTCCTATTTTGAAGTTACGTCTGCGTGAACAAGCATAAGGCGCGAACCTCAACCCCACATGACTACTGGCGTGACCACAACCTTAACTCTAGAAGGCTCATCGTGTTTCACAATATCGAGAATTTGAGTTACAAGATGCTCTGACTCCTCCAAGTCTCGAAGTCCTGAAATGGGCTAACGGTTCTTAGCTCCTCCCTTATCTCTTCTCCGATGTGACCTTCGGCTGTGACCTGGGGCTCAACCTCCGAGCGCATCGAGATTTCGCGTATCGGGGAATTTCGATGTGACTTGCCACCCTTTGATCGATAGCTGAAATTGTGATATTCCTTTTCCATCGATCGACGGTCCTCGTCTCCTGTGATCTGACGTTCCATATTCTTCCTCGCGAATCAGGATTTTGTGACTTATGACTCCCAATATACAGTTCCCTCTACACTCCGACTCTTGAAATGCTGAAACTTCAAAGCTCTAGATCAATTACTCTCGTTGATCCCTATATGATGGCTGTTATCCCTCCTGAGATTTTGATGTCAAGGAACTCTTGGCCTTAACCTCTCCACTGATCTACTAAATCCAACAACTTGTGGAATTTCGGTAGTTCTCTCTCCGAGAAACTCAATCGTCTGTTCAGAATTTTGATGACTCCTCACCAAATATCTTGGCGTCTTCCCTTCTGAGCTTTGTCTCTTCAACAATTTAAGGGTTCCACGGGGTTCCTATGCACACTCCTTGCGCATTCACAATAACCTCTGGTTATTGAAAAAATCCAAACTTTGTGCACTCACTGTGACAGAATTCTTCAACCCCTCACCCGAGTTGGTAAATTCGAAGACTTATCCCCAACCTGCACACACCTTGCACGGATCTGTGCTACAATTGAACTATATGGGTATAAGAACAACTCTACCTCTCATGAGCTTATTCTGAGATAAAACTCAGAAACTCGTCAATGCACTCCTTGCAGACCTTCACTGTACTCCTTGCAGAAATTCTCAGGACGAGTAGAAATTGAAACTTGTACTCTCCCACTCACAGACTTCACACATTCAACATGAAATCATACATAAAGCATTGAAACAAATGCATAACAAAGAATGTAAATAAACTGTAAACATACCATTCAAGAGATGTAAACAATAACCATGACAACACCATGAAATTCAGTCAAAGCATTCTTTATATTAACTCAAATGCTTCTGTACATGGATTCAATAGCAACAATTATCTGCTTATACAATTTCTACAACTCTGTTCTCCTAATCTCTCTTGCTTCTAAACTATACTCCTACAATGAGAATGAATAATCATACAATACATACGAGGGAGCTTTCTAAAGTTTTCCCTCCTACAACATCAAGCTATCTAATCGAAATTAAAGACTACAACTACCTTACATTTACTACAATAAATGCCTCCAACCAGCAGATGAGAGAAAATGCTCAAGATCTATGTTACAACCCCCAAACATTTAAGAACAATTACTTCCTCCGGCTATTACATTAATGTTCCATCTTTTGAAATTAAAAATTTCTTCAAAATGCACGCTGGTGCATATCTAGTTGCCTTCCACTTTCACTTGCCTTGCTAGAGATGCTCCTGCATCAATAAGGGAGTCCCTTCTATGCTACACAATCCCTCAATGACCTCCCCTTATAAGTGTCGGTTTCTTTCCAGTATGCACCAAGTCACAACCCTCTTTTTCTCCAGTCTGGATATGGGTCTTCCCTGTTCCATGGTGACCATTCAAGCCTTGGGAAATCTTCCTATTTTCGTCAAGAAAACTTCCCAGTCTTATGTTGCTTAGATTTGTATGTGTGAGCCTTATCTGCTCACATGCATTACCATCTAATTGTGAGTTTGCGACTCATCTCTAACATGAAAGTTTTCTATATCTATGTGTGAATTGTGTGTTTCACAATCTTGTCTTACTATTCTTTCTCTGTGTGTGTTGCACTCGTGTTTTTGCATGAATCCCCATGAGTGTGTCACCACACTCTCTATTTTTTCCTCTTTCTCCTTATTCCTTCTCCTCTATTGGGACATTCTCTCTACTCCTAGGGGTCCCCACTAGCTTATGTTAAAAGTAAGCTCCAGGGTCAAGCTCCCGAATCGAAGGGGTAAATATTTGCATACTTATGGTTGATGCTGCAATCGACCCTTCACTCTTCCAAGTACCAATTCAGAAGGTAGTTATAATTGTTCAACTACCAAGTCTAAATTCTATTAACGTGTTCCTTATGGTCAAGATAGACATGGTACATTGGACATGTTTATGTCTTCAATTCATGCAGGAGTAGGTTGGATTGTTGGTAAAGCTTCCTATTTTCCACATTAAAACTTCCCAGTTCCCCCTCACTAGTCCCACTCATGGTATCATGGCTAGTACTGCAAGGATTCCCTTTTTAGTCAATTGTCTGGTGTTTTTATTAATCATAAACAAAATTACATGCTTCATTAATCATAATACATGAAGTATTAAACACGATTATAGTCTTGGGGGAAAACAAGGTGTTACATGTTATAAGCAAAATCTGTTCATTGGGGCAGATCCGACCTATTCGGCAGTGAAGCCGGTTACAGACTCTTTGATAGCTCGGCATGAGGCAGAGACTATCCACACCTCATATGGTCCATTTCCTGAGGCGGTAATGAAGGGGAAGAAAGAGAGGTGAAAGACTTACAAGAAGTCTTTCTCAGGACCAGCCACCCTGGGTGTTGTCCTCCCTCAACTTCCTGGATGGCCAAAATGGCCTGGGGGGTGAAAATTATGGACAGTAGGATGAAAACAAGCTCGCTGATTTTTAGGACAGTGAAATAAATAAAGTGAACATCGAGTTGTTCACTCCCTTAAAGCGTTGGGAAATGGCCCAGAATGGGTCCCCGGGGTAAACCGGTGTCGTGGGTAATTAACCAATGGATGCCTCAAGTAAAAGAGCGTGAAACAAGGGTGAAAATTGAACTTAAAAGCTACAACCAAGTTCTTTTAAATGGCTGCAAATTACGAACAACAAGTTGTTCAAAGCTTTTAAGATGGGGAAACAAGCCCAAAATGGCTTGATACCCCCCGGGGTGACCCAAGAAGTGATCCCGGAAAATTGTTAAATCAAAATGGGGTTGTAAAAGTGGATGAAAAACCTTGTTACAAGATTTTACAGCTATGATATAAGGGAAAGTATTCAGAAATTCAATTCTTGGTTCGTGGGTGAAAAGGTGGACTGACGAAAGGTTGACTTTAAAAGTATTTTATTGGTCAATTTTTAGTTTTTATCACATGCCTTGGCCACCACACTGTTTTGAAGGTTATCCCGATCAGGAAAACACATCCCATAACTGTGCCAACCAGTATAAGAAGAGTATTCCTAGCATACCATGATGGTTAGGTTGAAGAGTGCCCCATGCAGTTCGGAGAAGCATGGATTAGCCACTTCTTGTCACTAGCGCTTTCAGGTTCTTAAAACCACTTGGATAGAAGAAGGATACATGTGAAAATGAAGAGGTCCAGGACCCCCCTAAAGGGAGGTTTTGTTGAGCTTACCCAAGCAGAGTAGTATTCCAACCAAGCTAAGCTAATCAACTCCTTGATTGTGTGGTACTAAGGACAGACCACTCGACTTGTATTAACTAGACAACTTCCGAGGGGCTCCTGATGAATACTTCCTGGCTTTTACTCTTAATATCCTACAAAATTGAAATTACTTAAAATTAAATACTAGACCATCCACGTGGCGAGGTCATGTATTTATTTCACAAGCATGCCTCATGGTTACTAAATTTGAAATCTATTTAAAACTATATACATAAAACAAGTAAATAGGTAGGTGACATATATGTCACGGCTAAATAATATGTACATGTAGATATCTAAATAGTATAATTTTTTGTTTTGAGTGTATGGGGCGGACCCCTGAATTGTTTTCAAGTGTTTTTGCGGCGTTTTGCATGTATTTAACTTGCTAATTTTTGTATGGCCCCTTTAGGGGAAACCACCTACAGATTAGTGAGTGAAAAATGACACAATGAAAATATGGCAAGATTAGATAATTACAAATAACGATTACACCATTCAACCCAAAGGAATGGGTTGAGGCTCTTTGCGAGCGACAAAGTCACCATGTGCATGAAATCCCCAACTAACCCCTTGTATGGGGATTGGAGGTTTAGTGTTTGAAATATAGAAAGTGTGATGATTATCTACGCAAGTATAGATCAGATTTTTTAACATAAATCCGCAAGTAAAATACTCAAGCTATCTACACAAATTAAGCATATCAACATTGGTATGTGTGCCAACAAATTTGGAATGAGTGCAAGTGATATGTAAAGTGAATATGAGAGTGATTGGGTAGATTTACCGATCAAAATTGATGTTTTTCTTCCCTACCCTGCTGGCCCCTTTACCTCAAACAGGTCTTTAGGTGGTCCCCAACCACTTAGGAGAAGCAGAATAGGTGACTGGTTATGTCCTTGCATGCAAACAACGGAATTTTAGTATTTATGTATGGAAAAACTGAATTAAATATAACAGAAATTTACACATAAAAAGTATATAACAACCAACTAAGATGGCTATCCCGTGGGGGAAATTGACCAAAATGACCAATTTTCCTATTTGGGACAACAAGGTTAATGGTAAGAAAACATAACAGAAATATACACTAATGAAAAGATAAAGCAAACAAGTATGAACAACCAACTAAGGGGCCTATTTGAGGGTTGTCCTAAGGGCCCTATGACTCCCAAACACTAGCTAAGGCTGAAAACAATTGAGTACTTCAGAAAATCTGCACTAAAACACATCAAACAAGTTAAACCAAGTTGTTAGAAAATGAAAGCAAGCAAGTTAAACCCAAGGAAGTAACAACAAACACCTAGCTAACCAATCCCTCCTGGAGATAGCTAACATAAAAATCATTTACTTCTACCCCTCAACCCTTAATCAACAAGTGACACATCCAACAACTAAAATCTAACAAGTATCACACACACAAAGAGTCTTGGAAAACTTCAGCAGAGCTTTGTTACTATATTCATTCTCTCTTTTACAATGCCAAACCTCTTATTTATAAAGGAGAGGTGAAGGCTTAGGGTTAGGTCACAAGACACTTTTCACTTTTGGAAAAGTGACAAGTGGACCAACTCTAAAGTATTTTTGTCTTTTTACAAAAAGTAACCTTATCCTAAAGACATCTTATCCAAAAATAATTTTATCCTAAAGAGAACCTTATCCAAAAAGGGGATCAAATCAGATTTGATTTGACCCTTTACTTACATAGTAATACTTGTCAAAAAGTAAATCATGCGAGAGTTCATATTACAAAAAGTCATTTTTCATAAAATGACAAAACTTGATATGCCACATCACCATTTGCCTTGGGATTTGTGCCATCCCAAAGGCTCTTTGAATGCTGCCATATTTTGCAGTTGTAGGTGAGGTGGTTCAGGACAGTACCCAACCATCCATGGTTGTTGGATTCACCAGGATGAAGGCCCAAGGTGTGGGGAAATTACTGAGCTATTTTGGAGGGCAAGGGACCTTTGGGATTTGGTCATTGTAAGTAAGGAAATTCCCGTTGTTCAAGCACTTTTCAAACCTGATTATACCCCCCCTTTGCTGCCTATAAGTTTCCCTGTGAGTTGGCCAAAGCATGGCTTCAATTTGGGCTTGTTTCGGTGGAGGGACCCCTTGGTCCTGAACCTTTAGAGGCTCTTCCCCTGTACAAAACAGACACAAATATGTTATTTATTGTTCCCATGCTATATATCTTCCTGCTACCTTTCCACTTCCTTTCTTTTGGCGCAAATTTGACTCCGGATGAGTAAGATATGGCCTTGGGAAGGTACACGGAAGAAGCCAACCGAGAGACTAATCAGGGAAGATTTTGAAGTTGGGGAATTTTTTTGGGCTAGACACTAGAATTGATAGGCTTCTACAGGCCTGCATACATGTAGCTGAAATGGGTTTTCCTCACCCAACCCAATTAGGCCTCCTTCCGACGCATGCTTGTCGGGCCAATAATGAGTCCATGTCGCTCTGGGACATGCCACTGAAAATATGGGCTGAATTTGTTGAAGCGAATGACATGGATGCATTCTAGGCTTCACCCTGGTCATTTCGACTATTCATGGGTGAAAATCGGCCTCCATATGGTGAAGTTATGGAATTAAAAATGCCAGTGACCCTTGGGGGGGGGGATTTAAATTATATTATATAGTTTGAAACATATAAACAAAATTTATTAAAAAAATTTAAAATTTTATTACAAATTTCAATAAATCTTATTTTTTAACATATATAATAATATATACGTATATATATATATATTTCATATATATAAAAATAAAATACAATTTAAAAATCAATAAAATTAAAAAATTAAAACATAAATTTAACTATATAAATTAAACTGTATGAGAAATTTAAATATAAAATTAAAATTTTGAAACCCCCACTTGTCTGCCCCTGGTCACCATACGACTAGGGTGAAGCCTGAAAAGGAGCCCATGGGGTTAGGAGTGGTGGAGAGGAGGTGTTGGGAAGGGAGAGGTGGCTGTGTGGAGTGGTGGAGAGGAGAAGGTAGAGAGGGTTAGAGGGAATGGAAGGAGGCCGAGGTGGAGCTAGTGCACACGGGCAGAGGGAGAAGGTACAAGGGTGCGAGATTTTGGAGAGGGCGCGTGGGGATGGAGGTATGCACAAGGGATAGGGGGTATGAAGAGAGGCGAGAGGTGGAGCTGAGTGTGGAGGGGTCTGTGGGAGAAGGAGCAAGCTGGTCGACGCAAAGGAGAGGGGGAGGGTTCTGGGCAGGCGAGGAAATGGTGGTGGCGAGTGGGTGGTGGCAGCTGGGGAGGAGGTAGAGAGGGTGCTTGGGGATGGAGGTGTGCGCATGAAGTAGGGATATGGGAGGAGCTAGGGTTGGGAGGAGGAGGCTGAGTTGTGCGAGGACGAGGTTGGGCACGCGCAGAGCGGGAGAATGGGTGGACCTAGTGCATGGAGGTGGAGCTCGAGGTGCAGCAAGTGGTGAGGGGGTGGTGGTGGCACCCAGGTTGTGGATGGGTGCCCAACCACCATTAAAAATAAAAAATAAAAACTTTGAGAAAGTGGTTTTTTTTTTCTAGTTTTTAGAACGAGAGGTTAGGGGTTCAAACCCCCTCCCAAATTTTTGAGTTTCTGGGAAATTCTTGGATTTTTTGGGCAAAGGATAAGGGAGAGGGTTGGGGTTCAAATCCCAGGGCTTTCCAATGACATGCCCAGGTCTGCATATTCAACAAATAACTCGAAATTTAAAAGTCTAAAGGAGCCATGGAGGCTTGGTCTTGGTGCCTAAGAGGGGTTCGAATCTCCTCCCCTTTGCATCTTTTGCACACACATAAACTTGAACTCAACAACCAGCAAGAAAAATGAACCAACAAGCAACACCACGACTAAACCAAGCATAGAAATACCATTTTGAAGGAAAAAAACACAATTTTATCATGCAAGATTACATCATGACCAACAATTTTTCCTTGGTTTTTTGAACTGGGATTGATGGGTTACCTAGTTCACTTCTTGAAGACTGTTGCATGGTGGCTGGCTGCCCACTACCATACAACCTCCCTTTGTTTTCCTCCCTCTACTACCATGGATGACTATTGCAGAGACTCCCCCCCTTGGCCAAAATGTCAAAATGGATTGAGAGAGTGGAGAGGGGGGGGGGGGTTGAATTTTTTTCCAATTTTTTGAAATTTTAATAAAATTTTCCAATTAATTTTTTAATATTTCTTCAAAAATGTTCAAGTCAAAGTTTGACTTTGACTTTGACTTTGACCTTGCTGCTGTTAACTTAGCCCAAAAATGTTGCCCGGTGAGACATAGTCAGAATCTGACACAAGGCGCGTCGTTGGAAAGGTCTCGACGATCCCGTCGGGAATATGCCATCACCAATATGAGATAATGCCACCTCAGCCCTCAAATTCGGCCTAGAATAGTGACCGCTTAAAACCCCTTACTTGATGGTGGGCCTACATGACACCCAATCTTGTGAAAGGTGTCAAATCGCCATACGATATCCAATCAAGGCAAATGAGGTGTCTTCGGAAATTTATCGATTAATACTTTGACGAGGTGACCATATATTTATGTGTTGGGGTCATTAATGACTGTTTAGCTATCATGAAACCCTGCCATGCGAGCTAGTGGCCCCCTATGCCCAAAATAATTGACCAACATGTCACAGCTCTAACCGGACCATTCGAGGTCGGATGAGGCAAACGAGGAGGCATTGGAAAGGTATTCGAGTCTATTACAACGTGGAATCACTTAATCTCTGATTTAAAACCCTTTACCAATACTTTTAAACCCCGAAGCACTTCAATTAATTTGGTGTCCAAAATTGGTCATGAAATTGTGAAAGCTCGTTCTTACCAACCGAGGGTCAAAACCAAGCACATGATATACCATTGGAAAGGTATCAAACTTCCCTATACCATGTCTAGGTTTTATTTTCCTTTTGAGACCACAATATGAACAGAATCAGACCAGGAAGTTACAACTATTGGTTTTGTCCATTCGAGTGACACTAACTTCGTGTCTTCCGTACGGGGTCATACAAACTCGGAATCAGGCTCAAGATAGCATGTTGGAAAACTTGTCCTGATCCATACAACATGGAAATGTTTTATTTCCTAAATTATGACAAGAGTTCATCTTATTCCTTGCAAAAGGAACCCGTCTCCAAGGGACTTGCCTAGTGATAGGCGAAGGGGACCAACATTAAAATTCTTGTAAAGTGTGTGTTTAGCTCATGAAACCTTAACCAAACAGCTTTGACATGAGGAATAAATGTCGTGGGAATGTTCACAACTCTCTGAAGGTAGCCAACTGATATTCTTTCAGGGGAAGAGGCCATAGTAACTATGAACCCCGCCATTGTCTTCGACTGGAACCATAACACCAAGGGACGTCCGTGGAGAAGTGACTGTGTAAAACACCATGTTGAGCCCATAGCATATTTTTGGGTCAACATTACAGTCCCCTCACCCTTGAGGAAACACCATCCTTGGTGTTTTTAACACCATACATATATACAATTTTGCACATAAAACAAAAATGGGTATGCCACCCTCATGGAATATTCCAGTTCCCAAGTGGCCTCATCTACTCCAAAGTGCTTCCAATGCGCCTTGACCTGCACGACAACTCGGTTCCGGAGCAATGTCTCTTTCCTATCCAAGATGTTTTTAGGTTCAGGCTAGAATTCTCCCTCTGGTTCCACTTGCATCACAATACAATCAATAACATAATTATAACCATGAATGTACTTCTTTAATAAATATACATGGAACACATTGTGAGCTCTAATAGTAGGTGGCATGGAAAGTCTATACGCCATTGGTCCCACCCTTTCCATAACTTCAAAGGGTCCACAATAGCAGGGTTCTAACTTGGCACAATTTCCCTTCCTTAGGGAGCTCTTTTTTGGTTTCATCCCGAGATACACATGATCTCCCATTTTAAACTCTTTATGGGTTCTCTTTCTATATGCATACATTTTCTGTTTGTATTGGGATCCTTTTTAATTCTACCTTATTCTGGTCACTTCCTCTTCCATTTCCCTTAATAGGTATGGTTTGAGTGTGATACTATTCATTGGACTGTCCCAACTAATTGGAACTATGAATTTTTTTCTATACTAAGCCTCGAATGGGCTCATCTTCAATGATTCTTGGTAACCATTGTTGTAGGAAAACTCAACCAAGGGTAGATATTCTTCCCACTGTTTGAGATGATGCAAGACATACATCCTTAACATGTCTTCCAACACTTTATTACTATTTTGGTTTGAACATTTGTTTGAGGATGGTAGGCCATGTTGAATTCCAGTTGCGTTCCCAAGCCCGCAAACAAGCCTTTCGAGAAATTTGATGTGAATTTCACATCTCTGTATGAGATAACAGTCTTGGGCATACCATGCAATATAAAAATCTCTTTCACAGAAACATCAAAAACATATATAACTTTTAAAGTTGATTTGATTGTAATAAAGTGAGCTGGCTTGCTCAACTTATCTACTAATACCATGATAGCATCATGTTGCTTAATTGTTCTTGATAAACCTGTAATGAAATCCATGGAACTAGTCTCCCATTTCCATTATGGAACTTGGAATAGTTGTAATAGTACGACAAGGTGCTTATGTTCAACTTTAACCTATTGACATTCCAAACACTTTGCAATATACTCAACACTATATTTCTTCATTCTTGGCCAGTAATACAATTGCATAACTGCTATTATCATTTTCTGATATCCAGGATGACCAACATAAGGTATCCTATGAAACTCATTCATAATGAGGTGTTTCAACTCTATTGAACCATGTATATACAACAATAACTCATCTACTATAAGATGATATTCATCAAACTTATTTACATTGGGTTCTTGCTACAAACGATCCTTTACCAAATTGAAAATTGTATCCTTTTGAAAGAGATTTATGATTCTCTACTTGATGTCAGACTCACCTACACTAGTTTCTATTAGGTGTACTACCTTTACACTTCAGTTGAGTGCATCAACCAACCAAATTTCTTTCCCTTTTATGTGTTTGATATCGAAATCAAACTCGTTGATCACTACCATCCACTTGGCTTGTCTAGCATTCAACTGTGGTTGATCAAACAGATACTTCAATCCGCAATGATCTAGCATCAAGAAAAATATTCTCCCAAGCAGGTAATGCCTCCACATATTCAACACATGCACAATCGTTGTAAGTTCCAAATCATGGGTGACATATCACTGCTCATGCTTGTTTAGATTCCTTGATTCATAACAGGTCACATGTCCTTCTTGCATAAGAACTCCACCGATTTCTTCCTTGCAAGCATCAATGCAAACCAAGAAATATCTCACTGGGTTTACAATTTTTAGAATAGGGACATTGGTCAAGAGATGCTTCAACTATTGAAATATGGCTTCACACTCTACTGACCATACACAATCCTTCCCCTTTCTCTGTAATAAGGTAGTGGGATGACCAATATTGGAAAATACCGTAATAAACCTTCTATAATACCAATCTAATCTCATAAATGATCTCACCTCAGTTGCATTCCTAGGGGTTGGCCAATCCATGCTTGCCTTAATCTTCTCGGGATCTACCGCCACTCCCTCTACAAGGATTGTGTGGCCCAAATACTGGATCTCCTTCTGGAAGAAGTCATACTTGTTATATTTATCATATAGATGGTGATATATTAGCACCTATAACACTAACTTAATATGATCCTTATGCTCTTACTTGGTCTTGGAACATACCATGATATCATCAACAAATACTAGAACAAACTTATCTAAGTACTTGCTGAGAACATTGTTCATTAATCACATGAAGGTGGTTGGTGTGTTGGTAAGCCCAAATGGAACCACCATGAACTCATAGTGTCAATACCTCATTCTAAAGGCTATCTTTTGGATTTATTCATCCTTAATCCCGACTTGGTGATATCCCGATCTCAATTAAATTTTTGAAAAGATTGTAGATCCTCCGAGCTGATAAAAAATATCATCAATCCTGGGCAATGGATATTTTTTCTTGATGGTCATCTTGTTCAATAGTCAACAATCAATACATAACCACAATGTACCATCCTTTTTCTTCACAAATAATGTGGGTGCTCCCCATGGGGATACACTCAACTTGATATACCCTTTATCCATCATCTCCTTCAATTTCACTTTTAACTCTAGGAGCTCTGGTGTGCTCGTTCTATAGGGTACTTTTGATGTTGGTGCTACTCTGAGTATAAGAACTATTGAGAAATTGAGATCTCATTTAGGACGAATTCCAGGTACTTGTTACACATCAAAATTCCACACTTAAGTGTCAATAAATGTCGTATGCAACTTGTTAAGTGTCACATGCACTTTCTCAAGTTCCGTATGCACATTACCAAGTGTAACATGCATTTTTCAAGTGTCACAACTCGTTGACACCATGAAAAACATTTTCCATGATACCTAAGTCATGTTGGAGGAATAAACCCATCATTTCAAGGTCAGAAACATGCTTTTTACTTGAAAATTCAA
The DNA here is from genome assembly GCA_000966675.3 of Picea glauca. Classification (NCBI taxonomy): domain Eukaryota; kingdom Viridiplantae; phylum Streptophyta; class Pinopsida; order Pinales; family Pinaceae; genus Picea; species Picea glauca. The sequence goes on from JZKD02S1796189.1 coordinate 216,790, forward strand.
CCATGTTTTGGGCATTTATGAGGGGTGGCACCCCCTATCCACATATAGGGATTGCTAATGCTCCCCTCACCATGTTAAGTGAGCACCACTGGTGCCCTATCTCTATCTTAGAGGAGTGCCAGTTTGGTTAGAGGAAAATATGGTGAATCCCTCATTTTCTTAAGGGACAACTATGAATGGATGAGGTTGTTTTGGGTCAAATCCTATCCTATGACACTATCTTAGGATCAAATCCCAACTCATGGAGCCATATTCTCAACCATTTCCCTAATTATCCCATGGTGGTTGAGCCTCCCAATCCTATAAATTGAAGGCATTTCCATGGTGCCAGGGGGAGATTTTAGGTGTCAAACCTTTGATCCTAGGAGAAAGAATCCATTGACGTATCAAAATTTAGATCTCAATACTTTCATGCAAGGGTTGGATGAGGAGAGCTTGGAGAATATTTCTACAAAATCAACATGATTTGTAATTTCCTTCTTTTGGCTTTCCATTCAATATTAACTTGGCCTATTCCTTTCTCTATTGTGTTCATGATAGTGTCTATGCTTAAGTTTGTTAGGATATTTAAACACTTAGGAGTTAGTTAAGATCCACCGGATCTAATGCATAGTTAGGTAAAATTGTGTTTCTTAGTGTGTTTCTTTAGTATGCATTAGTATGCATTTGTAGTTATGAAATCCGACGATCACAATATGTTCCCAACATAGAGTGATCCGACGGTTCATATTCTCCTCGATCTTAATGACCATTGATCCGTGGCTTAACACTTGATTGGTCCATGATCTCTATTTAAAGAGAATGAAGGTTCATTTTCCGATGATCAATTGTGAGAAACTCTCTTGTAAAATCTCTATGTAATCTCTTTCTTTTGCATTAATAAACTGCTCCAAGTGGTCGCATTGGATGGGGCCGTGTATGTTTCCCCGTAGGGGTTTTACCACGTCAAAACATCTGTGTGTTGATCTTTGATCTGGTTGTGTGAGTGGTTACTGAAGGTGTCTTTCTCTATTGGAATACATGTGTTGTCGAACATGGTATCAGAGCCTATTTGAATACCCACTCATGTTGTAGATCGAGATCGTGAAGTTGAGTTTCCTCATCTCCATTTTCTTCCATTTTCATACATTTCTAGGATGAGAGGACTATTCCATTGCGTCTGGGGCACTTGTTCAGTCAGGAACACTTTTCGTTTCACTCGAAAATATTTCTGTTTGCCCAAGATACAACCATTTCAGTCAGATCCAGAGGTATAAAGCCTGAATACTCATTTTTAAATTTTTGTAGAGTATTATTTTGGTTTTATTTTAGTTTTATATTATTTATTTCCGGTTTTCTACTCTTTTAGATCTGCATATGATCTTTTCCTCGCGCCTTGTGCGATCTCATAAAATCAGAAACAGATAGGAAAATGTGCATCTTCCAGGTAAGCTAACTGAGATCTAACCCTTGTTGTCATCGATAAGCTTTTTTTGTGTGAAAATAGTTTTTTTTAGCACACTCTCCAAGACCATCTTCCACAACAACAAAAACAACACCCCCAATTATCTTGTGAAACAATACAATATGTTTTGCTAGACCATTTGGTTAAAAGTTGCCTTATTAAGTAAGAGGTCTTGAGTTCAAGTCTATCTTTTTGTTACTTTTTTTTAAAAAGTTCATGCTAAAATTGTAAAGTGTATTTCACTTCAAGTATAAAAGTGAATCACTATAAGTAGCTTTAATATTTTATTTTAGAGTTATTTATTTTGCATGCAACCTTTCTTTTATAAAGTAACTTCATTGTAAAAGTGATCCCCACTTCTCTTTATAAAAGTGGGTCACTTCATAAAGCAACCACGTGGTCATTTGATTATCGTTTATGCCTTTTTTTAAAAGGGCATAACTCTCACATCCGAAGTCTGTTTTCAATGCCGGTTTTTTTTTTAAACCGACTAAATTTTTGAGATCTTTTCATCCAGATCATCAGTTTCAGTTTTTACATCCATATTATATGCATATTTAATATGGCTTCTACAAGTAATCTCTTGCTTACCAACACCAACTACTTCCAATGGAAATCTCATATGGAGGATTTATTAAGAAGTAAAGGCTTGT